>PVLC010010832.1:0-49087 GCA_004027655.1 Graphiurus murinus
TTCAGGAGTTGTGCCAGGCCTTCGTGGGCAGCGCTCGGGAGGGCCCAGCAAAGGCTGAGATGAGGTGGACGGAGAAGAATTGGGGACCGGGGGAGGGTGTGGGCCCCAGGAGTCCCGGGTGAGGCCGGAGGGAGGCACCAGCCCCAAGTTGGTGGGGGCCCTGGGGCTGCAGTCCCAGCGCACAGGAGGCCTTAATAAACGCCTCTTGGGTTCGCTGGGAGACAGCCTCTGTCCTTCCGTGGGCCAGGTTGGAGTCGGAGCTGCGCCGTGGCTGGGGCTGCAGACGTGCCCTTGCCTGAGCTGTGGCCTCAGCAGGAGCAAATGTGTGGCACCTGGAAGGGAGGGAGCACAGTGTCCCCGGGGAGTCCCCGCCCCAGCTGTGCTGCCTCTGAGCCCTGGGCGTTCATCCGTGGACCTCCCTACTATGAGATTGGGCTCAGAGCTCCCCCTGGCGGGGAGGCTCCCCACTGCACCCTCTGGCCTGTTTTCCAAAGCGGTTTTATTGGCGCTAAGAGCTGCAGGCCCAGCGTGAACAAGCAAATGCTACAAAAGGGTCCCCAGGGACAGACCACCACCCTTACCCTGACCCCCAGGTCCAGCCCTGCTCTGGACGGCCCCCATCCCGCCTGGGCCCCTCCTGAGTGAGTCTGGGGGCCTGCCGGAAGACTCGCCCACCCCTTCCTTCGGGATTCCTGGTGGGGGCCCGGTACGGCGCTCTTTGTGGAGTGCCAGGTCAGAGCCCTGGGCTGGAGCTCTGGGGCGGTGGTTGTGGTGGGTGAGGCAGGGTTAGACAGGATGAGCCAGGCCAGAGGCCCCAGGGAGCTCCGCCAAGCCACAGCCCACCCTGTGTGTGACCTCAGGTGCGAGGCCTCACTCTTGAACACGGGGCCTGGGGGGGGGGGGAGGCGTGTCAGGAGGGTACAGCTTCCCCAAACCGGGCCTGAGTAACCCTGAGTGCTGACTCCCCTCGTCCTCTCTAGCCAGGCCCCGCCCACCCTCGTTCCCTCTGCGGGAGAGCTAGCTCTGGACTCCAGCCTCCCCTAGCCTGCCCTCCTGGGCCCAATGCCTGGCTTGCTCAGGGCCAAGTCCAGAGTGGGTCTGTTTTTAGGACATGCAGCTCTGGGCAGGAGCTGGGGCCTGGTGCTCAGGCCTTGCTGCCTGCCGTGCTGGGCTGCACTGCTGGCCAGGCTTGCCGATCTGCCGATCTGCCACCGGGCAGTCATGGAGGGGCCTGGCGCTCTACATACAGCGGTCACCAGGCATGGCTGGGTCCTCCCTGGCCTTCCTGGACACACTAGCACCATTGCAGGCCACGATGCCTACAAGACAGTGGACTCGAATGAACAGGATAAAACATAAATACGCAGCCTGTTAGTGATAAGAGCTGGGAGAAAAAAAATCAAGCCAGGGAAGAGGTCTTCGGGCAGGCCTGCCTGGGAGTCCGGGGGGGGGGGGATAGCCGCCCAAGGACGACCTCCCTGAGTAGGACTCGGCCCACGGTGTCCTGCACACCATTGCCCCCTTGCAGACCGGCTCTTCCCTGTGGCTGGCACCGCACACCAGGGGCAGAGGGACGAAGGGCCCCACACCCTGTCCCTGCGACAGACACCCTTGCCTTGCATTCTGTGGACCAGGGTGAGGGGAGGAGGGAGGCCCAGCTAGGCCAAGTCTGTGGCTCCAGGCTGGGGTGCCGGGCGGGCCCTCGGAGACCCGACCACAGGATCCTTGCAGCCCGCTGAGCTGGGTTCTGCTGGCTGGTGCCCAGAGCGCTTGCTCCTCTGCCCTGGAGCCTCAAACCCAGGCAGTGGCCCCAAGATTAGGCTGCTGGCCGGCTTCTGGTGGTGGCTCCCACACAGAGGACTTCTGGAGGAGCCAAGGGGCCCAGGAGTAACCCTTGCCCCAAACTCCTGCGCCCTGCGGGGCTCCAGGCAGAGGGAGGGGGTTCCAGTCGGTGCCCAAGATTCCAGTCCCTGCCTGACTGGACTCTTTCTAGTCCCTCAATAAACTGCTAAGATGCCCCTTGTCCACTGCAAGAGATCAAAGCCACCAAGGACAGAGAGCAGGGATGGTGCGGGGCCCTCCCTGCAGCACTTTGCAGTGCCCCCCCCATCGCATGGGCTCTGGGTCACAGTGGCCACCAGGGCAGAAAGGCACTCCTGGCCTGTGTGATGGCACCAGGGTAAGACCGTGCGGGGTCCGTCCGCTGGGGAGAGCCCCCTGCCAGAGCAGAGCCCTGTGGAGCTGGCCCCAGCTGGGGTCAGGAAGGAGAAGAGGCAGGGGAGGGAGGGAGGGGAGAGCAGGTGTGTGGGGAGTGGCCTGCCTGGCACACGCTCAGGATGAAGCAGGGTGGCTGGGGCACAGGAAGCCAGGAGGCCCGGCAGGGGTTCCGTGCACAAAGGTTTCCCAGTCACCCAGTGGGCAAAGTGTGTTCTCTGAGCAACAGCCAACGGGTTCAAAGGACATGTCTTCGGTTCCTTCATCCTGAGGGGTCACCCCTGCCGGAGGAGGACAGGGCTTAAAGCCCAGCCAGGACAAGGTGGGCGGCACAGGGACCAATGTGAGCAACGCCCGGTCAGCCAGCGCTGCCATGCAGTGAGCGCCCCGTCCCTGGGAGGATCCAAGCAGATCCAGGGACCCGGGAGACCCAGATCCCACTCTGCCACAACTGTGGGCTGCAGAAGCCCAGCCTCCAAAGCAAAGAACTCAGTGTTTGCCCTTGGTGGAGACCGAGGTGAGCCGGCAGCCCGGCCCAGGGTGAGGCAGTGAGGTGGGGCTGCCCCTTGGAAACCGTCTCCTGAGAGTGGTCAGGAGCGCTGCGACCCGAGGGCAGTCCCCTTACACAGCTGCCTAAGATGCTGTCCCGGGGGACTCCGGGACTGTGCAGAACCAAGAGCCGGTCTCCCGGGTCGCCCGCATGCGCGGTCACTGGAGAGCCCAGGAAGACGCGCGAAGAGCCAGCCAGGCCCTCTTGGGGGCCGCTCCACCCGCCGAGGGGAAAGGAACAGATACCAGACAGGGAGACTGTGTGACAGCCAGCGGGCAGGAGGCCGCCTCTGACACGGTTGCCGCCTCATTTACGTTCCCTGGGCTCCTCCCCTTTTCATCAAGGACCCCGGTTTCAAAGGGGCCAGAGGGCCGGAATGCTTGGGATGGGCTTGGGGTTATCAGGGTCTTTGGAGCAAAAGGGGTGAGTTTTTGGGGGTGAAGTTACAGGCTGGAATTGAAATGCTCCGAGAACGCTGGCGGGCTCTGGTCCTGTGGGGGCGGAAGCTTGGGGTTGCCACTCGGTACTGGATGGGGGCCCTGCAGCAGCACCCCTGGAGACCCTCCGCATTGTATTTTCCTTGCAAAGTCTCGCAGCCTGAGCCCGGCGTGGTGGCGCACGCTTGTAATCCCAGCATTCGGGAGGCTGAGACCTGAGGATCCGGGTTCGTGGCCAGCCTCAGCTACCTAGTGAGGCACTCCGCAACTTAGACTCGGTTTCAAAATAAAGAATAAAAAATAGGGCTGGGGGTATAGCTCGTAGGTAGAATGCCCCTGAGTTCAATCCCCAGTACCGCCAAAAAAAAAAAAGTCGCAGCCTGGGCCCAGGAATCTCTAGGGCTTTTGACTCAGATGAGATAAGGGGCCGGATCTCCCGGCAAATGGCAAATTCGCGCCCCCAGCTGCGTGCAAGAGCCCGGGGAAGGTCCAGGGAGCCCCGGGAAGGTCGCGCGGGGGCCAGAGTTCAGCGCCCGCAGCGCCTGCAGTCCCTGGAGCGGCCACCAGATGCCGCTGTGGTGCCCCGCGCGCCCCGCCCTTGGAGGAGCGGAAGTGGCAGGCTGGAGACGCGGAGCGAACCACTGGGAGCGCGCGGGGGTGCGCCGTGAGATGTAGGTGCCTCCGGCCCGCAGCCTCCGGCGCGCCTCCCCCCCAGCCGGCTTCGAGCTGTGGTCCGCCCTGGCCCCGGGCGCTCGCGGGTTCCCCAGCGGCCCGCCGCAGGCAGCGGCGCCACGGCCCGTCGCGCACTAGCGTAGGGGTCCCCGCCGCACGCCGCGATGCTGGGCTTGCTGGTGGCGTCGCTGGCCCTGGCGCTGGGCTTCTTCGCTCTGCTGGATGGCTGGTACTTGGTGCGCGTGCCGTGCGCCGTGCTGCGCGCACGCCTCCTGCAGCCGCGCGTCCGCGACCTGCTGGCCGAGCAGCGCTACTCGGGCCGCGTCCTGCCCTCCGACCTGGACCTGCTGCTGCACATGAACAACGCGCGCTACCTGCGCGAGGCCGACGTGGCGCGCGCCGCGCACCTGACCCGCTGCGGGGTGCTCGGGGCGCTGCGCGAGCTGGGGGCGCACACCGTGCTGGCCGCCTCGTGCGCGCGCTACCGCCGCTCGCTGCGCCTGCTGGAGCCCTTCGAGGTGCGCACCCGCCTCCTGGGCTGGGACGACCGCGCCTTCTACCTGGAGGCGCGCTTCATCAGCCTGCGCGACGGCTTCTTGTGCGCTCTGCTGCGCTTCCGCCAGCACGTGCTGGGCACCTCACCCGAGCGCGTCGTTCAGCACCTGTGCAAGCGCAGGGTGAGCAGACCCCGGTTCCCTCCCTGCGGAAGACTCGCGGCTGCGCTTCTTGGGGATCCCCTTCATTCTGGGCTCAGGGGCCTCCCTCGCTGGTTTTCTTCTTCTTGGGGGTCTTCCCGGTTCCTGAGTCAATATTCCTAGTCCGGCATCGCCATTTCTAAATGTGACCGCTCACGGTTTCACCGCCTTCCCCCTTTCCGAAGCGCATGGATCCTCAGACCAGGCCTCTCCCTAGGATGCTGAGCCCGGGACTGGGTGGCCTGGCCTGCTCAGCCCCTGATCTGTCCGTGGTTCTGACCAGGGGGTGGAGAAGGCAGGCAGAGGTGCTTGCCGGTGGTTCTGGAGGACCCGCGCCCCCTTCCATACAGCTTAGAGCCGAGGGGCTGCGTCCCGGTGCCCTGGGTCTGCCCAGGGGCTTGGCTGGTGCTGGAGAGCTGCCATTCTGCCTTTCCGCAGGAGAGTTGGAGCGAGGAGGTCCACTCCTGCCTGGCCTCGCGGCCCCTCCCCAGGGCCTGCTCCTCCGCAGAGCGCCTGCCGCAGCCTGGCAACGAGCCCTGGGGATGACCGGGATGGTGATGGTTGCCAGGGCAGTCCCTGCCACAGCCGGCTCCGGAAGGATGCCAGGGCCTGCCCACCCTGGGTGTGCCCTCTCTGGCCTCAGACGGGGCATCTCCAGCCCTCATTTTCCCGGGTGGGGCCATATCTGAGGTGGGGAAACTGAGGTACAGTGAGGTAATGGCCACTGTCCAGGACTGCATGGTGACCAGAAGCACAGCCCCTGGCTTTCCATCTCTGTTGAGTCAGGAACCCCTCAAAGGGCGTGGGCCGCTCTGCCCCAGGGCACGTTCTGGGATGGAGGTACCCTCATGTGTCAAGGGTCCAGGAGCAGGGGAAGCCATCAGAGCTCTCAGTCGCTGGGCCGAGGGGGCACAGGGGCAGCTTTTCTCTGAGGGCGAGTGAGACATGGCCAGGCCTGGACACTACCTCTTCACACCCTGGGGCCGAGGTCTGGGGTGGGGGTGGGGCTGGGAGGCACCCGGTTACTAGTTGGGGAGGGTCCCAGGCAGAGGCAGCATGGGTCTGGGGTCCAAGTCCTGCAAAAGGAGAGCTGGCCTGGGATGATGTGGCCAGGGAGGGGCAGCTGGCTGTGGTCATCAGAGCTGGGCAGGAAGGGTGGTTCTGAGAGAGCTGGCGTGAGGCCAGAGCGTGGACCAGGCCTGGGATTTGGGCCTGCCCCGCCCCCAGCCTTCTGCATCTCTCAAGAGGTGCCGGGAGCCAGGCATGGTGGTGTATGCTTGTAATCCCAGTACTTGGGAGGCTGAGACAGGAGGATGGCAGGTTTGAGGCTAGTCTCAGCGATCTGTGAGGCCCTTCACGACTTAGTGAGACCCTGTTTCAAAAAAAATAGGGCTGGGGGTGGGAGTGTAGCTTGGAGGTAGAATGCCCCTGGGTTCAATCCCCAGTACCGCAAAAAAAAAAAAAAAAAAAAAGCCAGGCGTGGTGGCACATGCTTATAATCCCAGTACTTGGGAGGCTGAGACAGGAGGATCCAGGTTTGCAGCCAGCCTGAGCTACTTAGTGAGGCCCTCTGCAACTTAGTGAGACCCTGTTTCAAAATACAGAATAAAAAATAGGACTGGGGGCGTAGCCCGGAGGTAAAATGCCCCTGGGTTCCACCTCCAGTACCACACAAAAAAAGAGGTGCAGGGGAGTAACTCTCATGGCTCTCCCCGGCCCCTGTGTCCCTGCTCTCAGGAGGCAGCTGGCCTCCTGTTGTCCTCCAGCTGCTGCCTCGATGGCGCTGCTGGGCATGCAGGCCTGGCAGAGGTGGGGTGGGGTAGAGAGCTGGGATAGGAAGTGGGCGCTCAGGGGGGCTGGGGATCCGTGTAGGCAGAGGCCAAGAGGTGGGGGCAGCAGCCTGCTGGGTCCCCTTGCTGTGCCCCTCACATGCCCACCATGCAGCCGGGGACCCGCCACAGCCTCACCCCCTTGTCCCCGCAGGTGGAGCCGCCCGAGCTGCCGGAAGACTTGCAGCACTGGATCACCTACAACGAGGCCAGCAGCCAGCTGCTCCGTGCCGAGAGCGGGCTCGGAGATGTCATCAAAGACCAGTGACCGCCGCCTCCAGGCCCCACCGGCCCTGCCCGTTAGCCTCGACCTGGGGTCAGTTGGCCTGTCCCACAGAATGGGCAGGCCGGGCTGGGCTCCAGCTGGAGGGGCCTCGTGACCCGTCTCGCCCCCTTCACCTGCTTGACCCTTTCTGCTGGACCCCACGCTGGGCAGAGGACAGAATGGCAGCAGTGCCCTCGCCTGGTTTTGTGCCCTGGGTGGGGATGGATGGGCAAGGGGGTCCCAGCATCCCTGCCGTGAGGCTGTGAGCCCAGGGAGGTGCTGGTGGAGCTGTGTGTGTGGGGGGGGGGGTGACACGGGCTGGAGCAGTCCTAGGCAGGGCTGGGGCTGGCTCCTGGACCCCGCTCCCACGGGCGCCCTCTGAGGGGCAGTGGGCATGGTGAGGCAGCCCCCTCTGGCCTCAAGTGAAGGGAAGCCGGAGGCCAAGGAGGGGGCAGACTGACAGAGGGCGCTTGGGAGGGAGGACTGGCCAGTATCTACACCAGGAGACAGGGTCCCCAACGTCCCCTGGTACAGAGTTGGCCTCTGCTGCTTCCCATCAGGCTGGGGGTGGGGGGCAGGGCACACAGCTGTCCCTTGTGGCTGGGAAGGGCATGGGCTTCTCCTGGTCAGGAGGGAACAGCAAGGGGTATCCTGGAAGGGTGTCCTTGACCACCTGCTCCCACAGTGTCCACTGGAGCTGTGCTGTGTGACCTCGGGCTGAATCCTGCCCTTTCTGGGCTGACAGCACCTCAGGCCTCTGCGCCCCCCTAAAGCTGTGCCTGCCCTGCTCTGAAGGCTGCCTCCCTGAGTGGGTGGGGGAGGGTCTTGTTGCCTTCTGTTTCACAGGTCCCTCGCTGCCTGCCTGCCTGCCTGCTGGGCCCTTTCATCAAGTGGTCTGTCATGGCAGCTCCCCTCAGGCCTCCCTGATGGACACTGCGATGCTGGCTAGGACTGCTGACTCCTGCCTGATACCTCACCTCACAGCTGGGGAAACTGAGGCCTGGACCATTCCAGAGCCGCTGAGGACGCCCCGGACCAAGGGGGGCTGGTCCCCAGCCGGAGGCCCTGGTGCTGCCCTCAGCTCCCGGGGGGGGTGTGCCCTGGAGTCCAGGGTGGGCGGCCCTTGCTTGCCTGCTCAGGGACATTGGTGCCTGCCTGAGTCCCCCACCTGCCGCTCCAGCCCAGGGACCCCTCGTCTGCACCCCGTGCTGCTGTTCTTGCCTTAGCTGCTACCTTTCTGTCTTATTTAAAGAAAGCACAAGAATAAATAAAGAGTTTTAAAGATGCAAGTGCTGGGAGAGCTCGTTTCTGATGCCCTGCGCCCCGCCCCCAGCCCAGGGTCCCACTCCTAGGATGTGTTTTTGGAGGGAGAGGTTTGTTGGGCCGCTGTGAACATAGGAATCAGACTGGCGGGGCAGGACTTGTCCGTATCCTACAGAACACTCGGCAGACCAGGAAGGAGTCATCCGGAGCCTCCTGCTGGCCAGCCTGCCCGGGCCCCTCCTCGCCCCCAGCCAGTGAGCCCTGAGGCCTTGTGCATACATGCCTGGCTCCTGCTTCCTTTGGGTCCTAGAATGGCCCTGGGAAGCAGCGCCCCCTGGTGGCCTCCCGGGCTCCTGGAGCCCTGGGCCAGGGTGGGGTGGCAGTTGGGGAGGGAGCATAGGGAATGTTGGGCAGGTCATTCAGAGGTGGGGGAAGAGACCCCGGGGACAAACAGCAGGTCCGTGGGGCGATGCAGGCCACAGCCGTGCTGGCCCGGGGGGAGTCCTAAAGGCTCCAGGGCGTGGGAGGGGTCAGGGGTTGGGAGCAAGCATGTAGTGATGGAGGGGGCTGAAGAGGCTGCAGGACAGGGCACCTGGATCTTCCTTGGTGCCACAATGAGGTGTCCCCTGGTTGGAGGGGCGCATCGCCTGGACACGGGATTCTGGACTTAGCGATTGGACTGAAGCGGACCCAGGTTCACACGTGGGGGTGTCCCCAAGGTCAACCACCGCGAGGTTCTTTCTGAGCTACCGGCTGCCCCTCGGGGCCCCGCCATCCTCTGGGGGGCCAGGCAGCTGGGCCTAACGTGGCGGAGGTTCCCAGAGCAGAAGGGCCACCTCCGGGGTCCCCGCGTGCCCTGCGGTCTGCGGGCGCCAAAAGGTCCTCGCGGCGTGGGCTCGGGCGCGCGCCATCTGCCGGCCGCACCGACGCAGTGCCGAGGCCGCGCAGGCGCCGCAGCCCACCGGCCTCCATCTCCGCCTCCGCGGCCTGGGCGGCACTTGGGAGCTGTACCCCATTGCTCCGCTGGGCGGCGACCTCTGCTCACTCCCCAGGGCGAGAGTGCGTCTCTGGCCTCTGGACCAAATCCAGGACTCTGGGGCTCTACTGGAAGTCCCGCCGGAATGCAGGGGGATGACCTTAATGGGGGACTGCAGGATAGCGTTAGGCAGCCCGGAGGGGCCCCGGTGGGAGGGCTTAAAGGAGGCCCGCCTGGCAGCTCCTGCTCCCAGGGGTGCACTGACTGCTGGGACTTTCCCGGGGTCTTCAGGGACCCTCACCACCAGCCCAGCACTCATGCCCTGGGGCCTCCAAGCTGGGTCCCGCAGCCTGCCGCACATGGCTCCCAGCAGCGGCAGGTGCCACTGGGGGCCCAGGGTCGTGGCCTGGTGGTCTATGGATCCCAGGGACCCAAGATCTGGCGAGACAGAACACAGGAAGTGCCCAGCTCGAGAGCGCGTGAGTGGGAACTCGGGCCAGGCGCGGGGCATTAACACCTAACACCTGCGGCTGCACCTGCCCCCCCCCCCCCCGCCCCGCCGGACAGAGCACTGTGAAGGGAGCACGTGCGCCACCCGTGGGCGTGGCGAGCAGGAGCCGGAAGGCGGGTCTCCCGGGGGTCAGCTCCTGAGGAAGCTCCGCCCCTCGAGGCTTTGGCCAGTGCCCACGTGGTGCCGCAGGCCTAGCTGGCACAGGGCCGGCCTGGCCGTGGGCTCTGGAGGCGCGTGGGCGTCTGTTCTCCCAAGTGGGCGAGCAGGCTTCAGCCAGAGGGGGCGGCTTGGGACGGGGCAGGGGGCAGGGGACCTGAGACGACTCATGCGCTCCTACCCTGCCCTCCCCTGGCTGCGGCCGGGGCTCGGCCAGACTGGGCAGAACCAGACACCCCACTCCTGGAGAAAACTGCACCCCAACTCCAAGCTTCCTTTCCACCCTCGGGTGGGAGCGACCTCCAGAGTTTGAGGGGCGATTCTCGTGGGGAGGGGTTTTCCTGGGGCTCAGGGGCCGTCCTAGCCTGAGATGTGGGGCTGGTTTGCAGGAGGCATTTCTACACCAGAACTCTGCTTCCCCATCTGAGAAATGGGTTCCAAAGGCCATGGGTGAGAGGGTCAGAGTTCAAAGTTCAGATGCCAGAGTTCAAAGGTCCAGCTCTCCCAAAGGCCAACGCTGTGGGCTGCCGGCGTCCAGGAAGGCCAGAAGCCATCTCCACTCTTGGCTTATTTATTTTCTATAAGTTCAGGGGACACAGAGTGAGTGGCCTGGAGCCAGGTGAGCTCCGTCCTGGAGACATGCAGGCCGAGGTGCCGGCTGTCAGCGCCAGGCCCCTTCAGGGGAGGAGCGCCGCCCCCAGCCTGGCTAGCGCCGGGGCAGGGAGCCTGAGTTGCAGAGGTCCCGGAAGCAGCAGAAGACGGGGTGGGCAGCCCCGATGCTGTCGGGGTCGGTGGCTATGCAGGAGCTGGAGCAGGAGCGGGTCACCATGGGTGCGTGGTCGAAGGGGTACTCTGTAGGGCGGGCAGGTATTAGAGCCCACACCCAGCGCAGCCCCTGTCTGGCGCGGTGCACCCTCCCTGCCCGGCCTCTAGCCTCTGCTGCCCTTCCTGCCGCCTCCAAACCCACCTGCAACCCCCATCCCAGACCTGAGAAGTTGACCCGCCCCCGCCCCAACTGTGGCATGCTCATTAACGTTGACGCCGGAGCTTCATCAAGCATCTACAGCGCCAGGCCTGCAGCGGGAGCCCCAGCACTCCGCCAGTCTAGGTGGAGCTGGGGTTGGAACCCGCCAGGAACCTCCACCTGCCCGCCCCGCGCCCTCCCCTCCAAGGTGGGAAGCCCCCCTCCCTGGTCCACTGCTCCTCTTCCTCCCAGGCTGGGAGGAGCCATGCTGAATGCAGGGACGCATTTGGGGAGGTGGGCCCGACCCCGGCCCCAACCCCGCGCGCCCCGCCTCACCGGACTCCACCTTCTCCAGCGTGGTCTTGCAGGCTGTGTCCTCCAGCGTGCACTGAGCAATGTTCTTGCAGGAATGAATGGGCGTAGGGCGATCGCAGCTGTAGCACCTGAAGGCCTCACCTGGGCGGGGGGGAGGCAGAGCCTTGTCACCTGGCAAGCCCCATCCTGGAGCCAGGAGGAAGGGGCTGAGGAGGCCTCTGACATCCTCCGAGGCCAGCTGGCTTGACAGGCAGACAGACCCCAACAGGGCAGCCCGTGACCCAAGCCTCAGTGTCCCTTTTCAAGAGTCACCCTGTCCCAGGGGGCAGGGGGCGCTAGGACCTCTGAGAGCCCGGAGGATGCCCTCAGCCACAAAGCCCCCCAGTGACCCCTTCCCTCTAGGAGATGGGTGAACTGAGGTCCGGGGCGGGGTCCCCCAGCCCCCTCTCCCGGCCACTCACCCCAGCCCATGCTCCAGGCCACCACGAGCAGCAGCCTCACGGCCCAAGGAGAAGCCATGCTTTGTGCTCAGTGCCGGGAGCAGCGCCGGCCCCATGTTGAGGATTTATACCGGCCCTGCTGCTCCTGCTCCTGGGCGTGGCTGATCCCGCTGTGACTCAGTAGGCAGCTCAGAAAGAGTGGGGAGGGCTGGCGGGACAGTGGGTAGTGGCCCAGGAGCCACTGTCACTTGCTGGCCCTCAGGGGCAGGGCCCCTCTGCGGCCTCCCTGGGAGCCTCAGTCTGAGGATCCTGGCTCTGCTGTCTGCTGGCGCCCTGGGGAGCTGACCCCCTCCCCCCAGCACGCCATCTTCCAGGACATCTGTGACCAGGAGGACCTGCCCACTGTGTCTAGATGACCCTCGGGCGAGTCCTTGCATCCTGGCTCTGCCCACGGGGTTTGCACCGGCCACTCAGCTCCAGTCTTGGAGGCCCTCAAGACCCAGATGCCCAGCGGCCTCAGCCAAGCCTGGCGTAGGGAGGCCACGTAGGAACTACATCTGTCTGGCCAGCCGTCACTGCTAGTTTCCTGTGTACCCAGACCTTCTCTACTGGTACACACCTGGTACATGCACCCACAAAATAGAGGGGAGTGCCTGGTGAAGTGTGGGTGGCATGGGGGTCCTGGGCAGATGGGTGAGCAGCTCTGGCCTCCCCCCTCACCACTAACAGGCTTTAGGCTAAGCCTGAGCTTCTGGGGTTTAGACCCCTGACTGCAAGGCTCCATCTGCCCTCTGGCTCCTGGCCTGACCATGTCCTCTGACCCTCATGGCTCACCTCGCACTACACCTTGCCATGCCACACTTTTCCCCTGTGCTTGGCCGCTCACAGTAAGATAGCGTCTGGTCTCCCATCCAGCGCCACAAATTTTCCCCGGCCATAAGACCCATCCAGGCACTCCTCCTCCTCCTCAGCCCTCCCCCTGGGCTCCTAGTCTCTCTGTTCTCCAAAGTGATGGGTGGCTGTGTATCTGGAGAGAGGAGTGGATGGATGGATGGATGGATGGATGGATGAGTAGATGATGGATGGAAGATGGATGGATGGATGGATGGATGGATGGATGGATGGATGATGGGTGGGTGGAGAAGGATGTTTAGATGGGTGATGTTTCAAAGAGTGGATGAGTAGAGAGAGGAATGAGTAGATGGGAGAATTTATGAATGGCTGGATAAAAGATGAATGGATGGATGGATGGATAGATAGATGGACAGATAGGTGGATGGATGGATGGATGGATGGATAGATAGATGGACAGATAGATGGATGGATAGATAGATGGATGGGTGGATGGATGGATGGTGGATGGATGGATGAATGGGTGGATGGATGGATGGATGGATGGGTGGATGGATAGATGGATAGATGAGTGGATGGATGGATGGGTGGATGGTGGATGGTGGATGGATGAGTGGATGGATAGATGGGTGGATGGGTGGATAGGTGGGTGGATGGGTGGATGGAAGGAAGAATAGCTATATTGATACACTGAGGAATGGATAGATGGGTGAGTGGATGATGTTTGAGAGAGTGGATGAGTGGTGAGAGGAATGAATGGAAGGGAAAATTTATGGGTGACCGGATGGAGGATGAATGGATGGATCGATGTGTGGGTGGATGGGATAGATGGAGGGATGGACGGGTGGGTGGATAGGTGGTGAGAGGAGTGAATGGGTGGGATAATGGATGGATGGATGGATGGATGGATGGAGGGAGGATGAGTGGACAGATGATGGATGTTTGGACTGCTGGATGGAGGGACAAGTGGCTGGAAAAGTGGAGTAGACGTGTGAACGCGTTGCTCGAGGGGCGGGCTGTGCGTGTCTCCGTGGTGAGCTGCTGGACGGCGTGGCTGTGGCACAGGGGAGCCAGGCTCTAATCCTGAGGTCAGGTGGTTTGCGGGGAAGAGGTCCGCGCTAGCCGGTAGGGGACATGCAATTTCCTCTTAGCCTCTGTAGCTCTCTCCAGGTGTGGCCGTGGGCTGGCCCCTTTGTCCCTCCAGACTTTGGCTTCCTGTTTGTAGGTTGTAAGGGTGGGAGTGACCCGGCTTTGTGCGCTGAGGCAAGTTCTACAAGGCTGTGCAAGAAAGCAAGGGGAGGGCGTGGTTTGTCAAGGACTAGTCTGCCATACTATAAATCAAACAATGGGACCGCATGTGGGGAGGTGCGTGAACACTGCAGAGGCGGCTCATCCCTGAGGCCAGGTGCACACACACGCCCAGATGCTGTGAGAGGAGCTGGGAAATGTCTGCTTCCTCTGGGCCGGGTAGACTGAGCCCATTCCTGGCTCCACCTGGCTTCCCATGTGACCTGGGTTTGTTCCCAAGGCCCTTGCTCTGGGCTCCCTTCCTTTCATCTGTAAACCGTGCAGAAGAGCCTGCGCTCCAGAGGCTGACGGAAAACCAGTGCTCGGCAGGGATGGGTCTCCTAGGCTGTGGCCCGGCGAGTCAGAGCAGGGGGGCCTGGAGCACGGGGTGGGGTGATTACACAGAGGCCTGGGTGCTGAGGGTGGGAGTATGGATGTGCTGCCGGCCGAGGATGCATGGGAGGGGCATCTTGCCCTGGCTTTCAAAAGGAGGGAAGCCCTCAGAGGTCGGAGTGGCAGGGAGGGCACAGGGTGGAGTGGTAGCCAGGAGAGGGTGCACACGCGGCCTTCCTGCGGGTAGAGCGGGCTGCACCCCGCCCCTCCCTATGCCCAGCGCCCGACTGGCAGGGGGAGGAGCGGTGCCCTATCTGTATCAAATGCCGCCACACAGGGCAGAATTCATTCCCTTAGTCAGGCGCCTGGCCTCCCTCTTCTGACCTCTGTGAGTCCACGCGCTCCCCACGGGCCCCAGTTGTGGAATGCACCTGGAGACCAGGTGTGAGCCCGGTTAGGGGTGATGTGCGGCACGGAGGGGCAGCTCACCTCCCTGGGCCTGGGAGTCCGGATGCAAAGTCCACAGCCCCGCAGCCCAGAACAAGACTTCGGCACACGCAGGCCAGCCCCAGCCCTGATAGTTGCCCGGGGAGCCTGCGTCTGACCTGTGGGTTGGTGCTTGGGGTTTCTGGGCAGCTCAAATGAAGGCATGTGTAAAAACCGCCCAAGCCATAAAGGCCATCAAGAAACGCCACAGAGGCTCTGTGGGCACCTGCATCTGCTTCTTCCCGCAGCCTGCCCCATCAGAGAAGTGCCGAATCTCGGGGTCCCTCTGCAAGGCTGGTGGGGCATCTGAAGCAGTCCCCACCTGTGATCCAAGATGGCACCGGGGCGCCTGCTAGTTCACGCCCATCCCCAGGTCAGCCATCTGCCAGGTCGCCCTGTCTCTGGGAGCCTGGCCCTCCTCCTTGGCCACACCCTCCACCCTCCACTCAAAGGCTGGCTGAAGCACAAATTGCACCACACACTACTCTTCCCAGAAACACTCCCTGGTGCTCTGCTGCGGGCAGGATGCAGTCAAAGCCCATCCCCACGTGGCACTGGCACTTGATTTCCGCCCTGCCCTGCCTGTCCTGACGGGCTGCTGGGCCGTCAGGTCCTTGAGTGGAAGAGCATGTTTCTGTTCCTCGAGGAGTCCTCCAGCCATGGCCCAGGCCTGGCCGTGTGGACCGCTGAGCAGCGTTTGCCAGAAGAGGGATAGGTGGATGAATGCATGGGTGGATGGATGGATGGGTGATAAGTGGGTAGGTGGATGGGTGGAAGATGGATGGATAAATAGAGAATGCATGAATAGATGGGTGAATGGGTAGATGATAGATGGATAGGATAGGTGGATTGATGGACGAATGGATAGAAGATGGATGGATGGAAGATGGATGAGGGGGTGAATGAATGGATAGAAGATGGATGAATGGATGGATGGATGGATGGATAGAAGATGGATAGGACAGGTGAGTGGATGGATGGATGGATGGATGGATGGATGGATGGATAGGATAGGCGGCTAGATGGATGAATGGATGGATGGATGGATGGATGGATGGATGGATGGATGGATGGGTAGAAGATGGATGAGCGGGTGAATGAATGGTAGAAGATGAATAGGACAGGTGGGTAGATGGACGAATAGATAGAAGATGGATGAACAGATGGATGATAGATGGATAGGATAGGTGGATAGATGATGAATGGATAGAAAATGGATGAATAGGTAGATGGATGGATGGATGGATGGATGGATAGAAGATGGATGAGCGGGTGAATGAATGGATAGGATAGGTGGGTAGATGGATGGATGGATGGATAGAAGGATGGAGAGATGGATGGACGGATAGAGGATGGATAGGATAGACGGCTAGATGGACGAATGGATAGAAGATGGATGAACAGATGGATAAATGGATAGAGGACGGACAAACAGATGGATGAGTGGCCAGAGGCCGGTGGGGTAGACGGCTGGGTGGCAGCTGGGTGGGTGGAGGGCAGATGGATGGATGGTGAGATTCGTGTGTAGGTGGGTGGTTGAAGACCAGGGGTTGCTGTTTCTTCCAAGGAGACTTAAGACAACGCTGCCTGTGACCCAGCACAGACTGTCCCGGAACTTAGGTCAAACGCTCCCCAGGGCACAAATGGCCTGTGGCCTCTCCGACACAGCTTAGTTGGCACAGGCTTGGACTTCCCTGGGTCTGGGGGCTCACTTCCTCTCAGGACAGCGCCTGGCCTTCTGGGACAGCTCGGTCTCGGGTCTTGTTCCCTCGGCACTTGAATTTGCCCTTCTGACATGCTCTCCCCCCTCCCGAGTCCTGGCCCTGCATCCAGGCTGCAGAGCCAGCCACAGCTCACTGCTGGCACTACAGTTAAGCCAATTAAATTCCTCCGGAACTTGACCCTTGGGGACCAGGGACTTAGGGCATGGACAGGTAGTGTAACCCTCTCAGGCGTGGGTGCTGATTGAACAATGGACTGGGGTGGAGCGGTCACTCAGGGAGATGGAGGTGGCTGCCAGGATCACTCAGGGGGACTGGATGGGAGCTTGGGCAGAGTTGACAGTGGACACAGGAGGGAGAGGTGTCACACATGGTGGAGACTGCTGTTGCTGAGGAGTGCTGGCTCTGGCTGAGCTCCAGGCCCCCTCCTTCCTTGCTTGCAAGATGGTGGCCCTCTCCAGGGGAATATCATGCCTTCCTCACAGGAGGGTGGGAAGCCAGGCCCAGAGGCAGGGGCTGTGAAGGCCCTGGGGACAGCGTGGTGGCCTCCAAGTTCCCCAGGAGGCTGTTGCTGGGTTCCAGTCTCACCCTGCCTGGCCGAGCAGCCTTAGGGCTCCTTTTCTGCATCCGGGACCCAGCCATCCCTGCCCTGGGGGCGGTCAGGCAGGGTACCTATGCCTGGGCCAGAAGGTCATGACCGGCCATCATGGGCGAGGAGCCCTGTGCTGGTCAGGGCAAGAGCGAGTCAGGGACCCGGGAGGTGGTCCTATCACCCCTGATTTCAGGCCCGAGGTGATGGGGTCAGGTGAAGGGTACTAGAGCTTCAGGCCCAGGTGAGGAGCAGAGCCCCCACCAAGCGGCCCCGGGGTGGGTAGGGTGGGTGGGGCTCTTCCTTTCCCTGCCTGCTCCTCTCCCAGCCAACGGGGGCCACCAGCTCCTCCCTTCCCATCAAACCAAGTCTCTTTTCCAGGCCGTGAGGCTTCTGGGCCACTGCGAGTCCCTGTCCTAGCACCTCACTCTCTGCCCTGACACCCCCACATGAGCCAGGGAGGGGGCCAGCTGAAGGACTCAGGCTGTAGCAAGTCCCAAGCCAGGGACAAGTTCTGCCAAAAGGTAGGTTTACAGCCAAAATGAGGTTGGGGTCAAGGATATTGCTCTGAGTCCTCACTCATAGCCTGTGCCAGGGCACACACCAGGAACTGAACTCCTTCCCTGTCACATAGAGCCTTGCTTGACTCTGGTCATAGACTGAGCCCTGATCCTGGTCATAGACTGAGCCCTGATCCTGGCCATAGACTGAGCACAGATCCTTGTCATAGACTGAGCACAGATCCTGATCACAGCCTGAATCCTGATCCTGGTCATAGACTGAGCCCTGATCCTGGTCATAGACTGAGCCCTGATCCTGGTCATAGACTGAGCCCTGATCCTGGTCATAGACTGAGCCCTGATCCTGATCACAGCCTGAGTCCTGATCCTGGCCATAGACTGAGCCCTGATCCTGGCCATAGACTGAGCCCTGATCCTGGTCATAGGCTGAGCCCCAATTCTGATCACAGCCTGAGCCCTAATCTCTGTCCGCAGAGGGCCTGATGTCCAGTCTCTTTGGGGATCTCTGGAGTGCACGTGTGTACTGGGTGCATGTGTGGCATGAGAAAAGCCAGGTAAAGGGTGTGCTATGACAGGGGACCATCTCTCTGTCTTTCAAAGTTAGCGCTCAGGGGCACTAAGCTCCCGCCAGACATGCCCAGCCTGTGACTCACCCTGTTCTGGGAGGCTGCCCTCACTCTGCCCCCAGGGGCTTCCAGACGGACGGTGGCCTTGTTTGCGGTAGGTCGTGCCCCGAGGCAGTGGTGGGACTTGCTGAACTGTGGGCCCTGGTCAGGCCCCAAACCACAGAGACCCACAGGGAGCAGTAGCACCCATGGGAGAAAGAGGCGGGAGCTCCTGGGCCCCAGGGACGGGGGGCTTCCCGGGCCCCCAGCCCCCTCTTTTCCAGGCATGTCCTTAGTGCCGCTGGCCAGGGGACCCTCCCCCAGGAAGGAACCTCCCTGCAGCCAGGGGTAAGGACCTTGTGTGTGTGTGTGTGTGGGGGGGGTGATGGTGAGGGGCAGGACCCCCGACCCAGGGTGCTGGGTGGCGGCAGGCCAGAAGGCAGGCTGCCCAGGCTGGGTATGCTGCAAGCTGGGTAGGGGGCTGGAGCGAGAGGGCAAGGTAGGGCAGGGCTGGTGGGGTGTGCAGAGTCAGAGGGGAGGGGTGGGCGCCATGCCATCTTCTTCACTGGGCCCACCCTACTCAGCTTCCCCACAGCTCCAGAGGGACCCAGGGCGGCGGGTGCAGAGACCTGCCTGGTCTGGGTGGGTGTCCCAGGCCTGGTGACTGTCCTTGCTTGTGGGATGGAGGTTAAACCCATCACCGGGGTGACAGGCAGACAGGGACAGGGATGGAGTCAGAGACGCAGCTGGAAGCTCCTCTCCCTGCCCCTGTCTGTGCCCAGAAAAGAGACTCAGGAGGCCGGTGAGGGAGGCATGCACGCTTCTTCAAGGCAGAGGCTGCTCGGGGGGTGGCACCAAGCTCTAGAAATAGAAGGCGAGGCCGAGGCCGAGGCCGAGGAGCAGGCCGCAGGGGCTGTGCAGGCCGGAAGCCTCGTCCACGTTGCACAGTTCCGCGTTGCAGCAGGACACCGGCCGGGTCAGGCCGATGCCGTCCACATCCGAGGGCTCACACTTGCTGGCGCAGGATTTGGTCACCGTGGAGTCCCCGAGGAAGGGGTACACTGTGGGGACACAGAGTGTCAGCTGTAAAGGTGGATCCTTTACTGCCTTCAAGCCCGGGCTCCGGGGTCCCCCAGCCCAAGGGCCTATGTCACGCCAGGGACACGCGTGGTGTCTTACGCTAGGATTCCTTGCTCGATGCCGATTTCTGCCCCAGTGCAGAGGGCAGAGCCAGGGCTAGAGGCAAGCCCTGCCCTTCTGGCGAGTCTCGGCAAGGCTGGGCACCCTCCACCAAAAGGAGGAAGCCAGGAAAGGAGCGAGGGACGGAGGGAGGCCAGATTCAGATAGAATGCCCTTTTTTTGTTTGTTTTGGAACTGGGTATAATGGTGGCTGGGCACGGCACAGGGGGCACGGCACAGGGAGACTGGCTGGACGTGGCTGTGGCCCTGGGCCCTAGCCCCGACGCCTCCTGACCTATGTCCAGGGAGTAGAGGGTGGTCTTGCACATGGTCTCGTTGGCGTTGCATTTGGTGATGGTGGTGCAGCTGGACACGCCCGTGGGTTCTTGACAGGTATAGCAGGATAAAGCCAGGGCTAAGAGAGAAGCGACAGGGAGGGGGTGAGGCAGGCTCTGCCCCTCCCGAGCCCCAGACACAGTGCTGCCCGTCCTGCTCTGGAGGCTCTGAGACCGGCAATGCCACTAGCCGGGGCTGGCCGAAGTGCCCGCCAGCCAAGCTGGGGGAAGAGGCCGAGGGTCACTCTGGGGTCAAGCCAGGCTCTGACTTGGGCCCCCGGGCGCCAGAGGCAGTATGAGGGGGAGAGGGGCTCAGTTATGGGGCCAGGGCAGCGAAAAGCTGTCCTGGAATGCTGGTGGAACAGGCCCGGGCGCTGCCACAGCAAGACGCAGGGAGGGGTGGACGGGCCTGGGTGGACGGGCCTGGGTGGACGGGCCTGGGTGGACGGGCCTGGGTGGGCATCCTTAGGGCTGGACCCCCTCAGCTTCCTCATCAGCAGGGGGCCCTTCAGGTGAGGGGCTGCTGGGAGATTAGGGGTCAGGACCCACAGGTCCCAGGTTAACAAAGGTGTCGGCTCCCCAAGGGGACCCTCTTCCCCTGCACCATCACCCCTGCCCACCACAGCAGCCCCAAAGCCAGGCCCGCTGTTCCCAGGGAACTGGGGTGGCACCTCTGCCCTCTCTGACCAACCTCAGGTTCTCGTTCTAGGAAATGGGCAGAACCACCTGGTTTGGCCCACACCACTGAGCTCCACTCTTGGTTGCTTGGGTGTAGGGGCGCTGCTGGCCTGAGATGTGGGTCCCAATTATTCTCTCAGACCCTCAGGCCTGCAATCACCCCCCCAGCCGAGGGACGGGTCTGGGTTGCTTCCGTCCTCTCCGTCCCCTCCCCTGCCTAAAGCCCTTCTGGCTGGGGAGCGCCCTTCTAGACTCTTCTTTCCTTGGGCCCAGCCACAGATCTGCATGGCCCCCTCCCCACCTTGGCCCCAGCCGTGGGCTGCAGCTCCCCCCACTCCCTCTCTGTGGGGGCCTGAGGTCTTGGGGTGCCTCACAGTGGACAGTGGGGAATCTCCATGGAAGGGGGCATCTCGAGGGGCTCAGCCCCCACCCCCAATGCCCCCCGACCCTTGCCCCCGCCTCCAGCCCCGCTCTCCTCACCGAGTCCCGCGTGGGTGGCCAGAGCCAGTGCCAGCAGCAGCACCAGCTGCGTACCCTGCATGGTCCACGCTGGCCCTCACCAAACGTGATGGTCCCACCAGTCCGCTGAGCACTGAGCGGATTAGCCGGATCCAGTTTCCCCAGGGTGGAGGTGTGGAGACCTGCCCCAGCCCCGGGGTGGGCCCCGCCTCCTCTCAGACACCTGTAGCCTAGGGTGAGCCTCCCACCCCTCCTCCCCACCCCTTCCTCGTTCCTCTGCCACCCACCACCCAAGGCTGGGACTCTTCCCTCTCTCCCCAACAGGGGCTGGGGCTGGCCTCCCCCTCTGTAACTCCCTCTGGAAGGGGCAGCAGGGGGTGGGCGCTGCGGCAGGACCCCAGGGCTCTTTCACGGACCCCTCTTCCCCGGGGCAGGTTCCTGGTGCAGCACTCTGGGCTGGAGTCTTGCCAGGACCACTCTGGCCCCTCCCAGCTCCTCTGCGGTGGTCAGGCCGGGCCGGGGAGCTGGGACTGAATTGCCAAGAGCAACCCGGGGCCAAGTTTGTGCAGGGACTTAAGGAATAAAGAGGGGGCGGGCGTGGTGGCGCACACCTGTAAGCCCAGTACTTGGGAGGCTAAGACATGAGGATTGAGGTTTGAGGTCAGTCTCAGCAATTTAGCAATTTACCCTGTCTCAAAATTTAAAAATGCAAAGGGCTGGGGGTGTAGTTCTGTGGTCGAATGCCCTGGGTTCATTCTCCAGTACAAAAGAACAACAACAAAAACCCCTGCTAGGTCAACAGACAAGGTCCTGATGGAGGGAAGTGGGGAGGGGGGTGGGGTCTCCTTGGGGACACTAGTCCTGGTGGCCCCCGGAGGGCAGCTCCCCCCTCCTGGTCAGACCCCTGGGCCTCTAAGAGGACTGACGGGCTGCCCTCAAGCAGGGCCTCCCTGACCCCTGTGCGAAGGAAATTGAGGGAAGTGTCTTCCCCAGGCTCAGAGCTCCAGAGTGCCCTGTACTCTCCGAAGTCCCACGCTGCGAGCGTGTGTGTGTGTGTGTGTGTGTGTGTGTGTGTGTGTGTGTAGGGAGGGGGCAGGCTGCTGCCTTGCAGGGCCTCCAGGTGGAAGACACAGTCTCAGGTGGCTCCTCGGGGCCCTGCAGGGTGGGGGATCCGAATCTCACTCCCTCCTCGGCTTGGCTTCTGCGGTCCCTCCTCTGCCCTTCCAGTGGGTGAAATTCTGTGCTTGGGGAGCCCGTCCCATGACCTTTTTAAGGTCCCGGGGCCTTCCCATTGGCTCAGCTCCCCTGGGACTGGTCTCCACCAGCCTGGAAGAGTCCTAGTCTTCTGAGCACCGGACGCGGGCCTGGGGGGTGGTGTGTGCGGCCCCCGGCACCCAGCCGCCTGTGTCACCGACCTAGCCTATCAGAACTTATCTTTCCTCACGGCAGCTCTGGACATACAGAGAAGCAGATAATTTCAGTTTGGATAAAGAAGGGCTCCGAGGAGCTAATCGATTAGGCAAGGGCATGGTGAGCCATTCAGAACCCAAGCACGCCCTCGTGCCTGTCAATCACCACAGATGCGCCCCAGCTAACTGGATCAGACACCGCACGGCACACACCCGGGCGCCTCCCTAGGTCCAACCCAGTTCCTCTGCTCCTTCCTGTCCCGAGGCCCCGGGGCTCCACCTGCGCCCTCCACCCAGGGCACATGCCCAACCCCCAGGCGTGGGCTACTCCTGGAGTTTTTACCTGGCACCCTGGGGAGACCCAGGGCACACCTTTTTTTTTTTTTTTTTACAAAGCAGCAGCTGTCTGCTTGGGGCAGGGAGGAATGCGGCCCTGCCAGGGTCCGGGCTGGCTTTGTCTGGGAGGCCCCTGCCCTAAGAGGCCCACACCCTTCCCTTCTGTTTCTCCCGGAAGCTCTGGGTCAGGGCTGGCTGTGTGATCGGGGTCAGGTATCAGTGTGAACAGGAGCAGGGATTAGAGTGTGAACACAGGCAGGGCTCAGAGTGGGACAGGGTCAGGCTCAAAGTGTGACAGGGTCACAGGGCTCAGAGTGTGAGCAGGATCAGGGTCAACGTATGACCAGGGCCGGGGCCCAGAGTGTCACCAGTGCTGGGCCCAGAGTGTGACCAAGGTCAGGGCACACTGTCTGTCTGATGTCAAAGCTCAGGGTCAGGCTCAGTATATGTCCCGGCTCAGAGCTCAGAGTGCACCCGGGTCATGGCCAGGGCTCAGTGTGTGTGACCAGGGTCAAGCTCATCATGGGACTGGGTCAGGCTCTGTGTACGACCAGGTTTAGGACGCTTGGTGTGTCTTCAGGCTCAGTCTCACTGTGTGAGCAGGGTCAGGGTCCAGTGTGTGAGCAGGGTCAGGGTTCAGAGTGTGAGCAGGGTCAGGGTTCAGTGTGTGAGCAGGGTCAGGGTTCAGTGTGTGAGCAGGGTCAGGGTTCAGTGTGTGACCAGGGTCAGGGTTCAGAGTGTGAGCAGGGTCAGGGTTCAGTGTGTGAGCAGGGTCAGGGCTCAGCATGTACCCAGGTGCCCCGGCCGGTGGGGGTTGGGAACGGGAGACCGAGGCGGCTTAACCTAAAGGAATGAAGCAAACAAGCGATGCGAAGAATGGAGGCAAGACAGGATTCTGATCAAGCCTCAATCTTTATTAAGGAAGGGTCTGCTTAAATAGCTAGGTGAGGGGTGGGGTTAGGGGGATCAGGTAAGCTTGTGTGGGCTTGCATGATTGGTTAAGGTTGACTGTGTCTTATCAGGGAGGGTCTCAGCAAGATAACAGAACCTGTTTTTGCATAATCTCTGTGGCTGCTGAGGAGTTTCCAACTCTGTAAATTCCAACTCTGATCAGCCTCCCTGCCCCCGACACCCAGGGTCATGGTCAGGGTTCCATGTGTGAATTGGGTTAAGTGTGAGTGTGAACAGGGTCACAGGCATTAAAGTGTGAACAGCACCAGAGCCCAGGGTGTGAGCAGGGTCAGGCATCAGAGTGTGAACAGAGAAGCTTCAGTATACAGGATTGGGGCTCAGTGTAAGTCCAGGCTCAGGGCTCAGTATGTACCCAGGTTCACGGTCAGGACTCAGTGTATGACTAGGATTAGGCTTGCGTGTGAACAGGAGTGGGCTCCGTGTGTCTCCAGGGTCCGGCTCCGTGTGCGAGCCTGACTCCAGTCACGCGATGTGTGTAGGGACCAGGTCAGTGTATACCAGGTGGGGTCTCCACAGTGATGTTTCCGACCTGGGACCTTGGGAGTCCGCCCCTGGAGCTGCTGACCTTGAGGACTGACCTTGAATGTGAGCACCGCTGCCCCTTTTCTGGGTACTCTGGACTCTGCTGACCCTTCTCAGACCCCTCCTGCAGGTCAGGATGAAGGGTCAGCTCTGTCAGGTGGGAGGGGATGAGGGGAGGTGACACCCTGCTCCTGTGACTGTTTCTGCTAATAGTTCAGTGGATCAGACAGTGCGGTCTCACGTCCGGGCCGCCCAGTGTCCCAAAGTCTGTGGTCACCCAGCGTCCATGGTTACCTGGGGTCCATGACCGCCCCATGTCCCACTGTCCAGTGGTCACCCACACTCACCTTCTCCTGTTTCCATGGGCCAGCTTGGGCCTGTGCTCCAGGTTGGCACCCTGGTGCTGTCTGAGCCACAGTCATCTCAGAACACACGAGGGAGGTAGCCGCCTCCAAATAATCGCGGGGGGCCCGGGGACTGCTCTTCCCTGTCCTGGCGGAGGCGCCTCAGCTCCCGGCTGTGCGGGCCTCCCCACTGCCGCGCTCGCTTCCGTGGAGCCTGGAGCTGCGTGCATTTCTGTTGCCACGCATCCAGTCGCCCAGGACCTGGGGACTTAGCACGACACCCACCATTAGCTCCGTTCTCGCGTGCCGCGTGGGCTCTGAGGTCTCACAGGCCTCGCCTTGAACCAAGGTGTGGGCCCGGCTGCACTCTTCCGCGGGGGAGTCTGCGTCCCACTCCACTCGGGTGTTGGCCTTGCAGCCGTGGACTGAGGTCCCTCTCTTCGGGCACCAGCCTGGGGTTTGTTCTCTGGTCTTGGTGGCCCCCGGTCCTTCTCGTCCCCCCCCCCCCTGCAGGTCAGCCACGGTGTGTCAGCCCCCCGCGCGCTTCAACCTCTGTCTTCCTTTTCTGCCACCGGCAGAGAAACTCCTCATCCACGGCTTACCTTGCCCCCTAGGATAACATCCCGATTTATCATCGCTCCTCAGGCACTTGGGGTTCGCTGAAGGCGGCTCCTGGCCTCTGCACCCCTCCCGCTCTGTCCTGCTTTAAGAGTGAAGTGCGGCCTCCACTCCGTCCCCAAATCCTCACTCTGGATGCCTCCTCTTTCTTTTTTTTTTTTTTTTTTTTTTTTGCGGCACTGGGGATTGAACTCAGGGGCATTCTACCTCCGAGCTACACCCCCAGCCCTTTTTTTATTCTTTATTTTGAAACTGAGTCTCACTAAGTTGTGGAGGGCCTCACTAGGTAGCTGAGGCTGGCCGCGAACCCGGATCCTCTGGTCTCAGCCTCCCGAATGCTGGGATTACAAGCGTGCGCCATCATGCCCGGCTCCCCAGCCCTATTTTTTATTCTTTATTTTGAAACTGGGTCTCACTAAGTTGCGGAGTGCCTCACTAAGTAGCTGAGGCTGGCCTCGAACCTGGATCCTCCGGTCTCAGCCTCCCAAATGCTGGGATTACAAGCGTGCGCCACCACGGCCGGCTAGGATGTCACCTCTTTCCAGGGGATGATTTGGGCAGGTGATCTGTCCCTGCGTGGCACTCCCTGAGATCAGTCACCCCAGGATCCTGCCCCCCCTGAGGCCCAAGGATGAGGTTCGTGTGCTAGGACTCTGGCCACCTAGCAGGCAGGCAGTACCTTTCCGAGTCCCTGACTTCGGAGAATGGAGGAGACCAGCCACATCCAGAGCCCTGGCTCCAGGGGTTTGAAAAGCAGAGCTTTGGTTTCCAGCCCCTGAGCCCAAAATGGGGCCCTGGAGGGAGGTGTGGCCTCCCACCTATGCACAGGCCAGGAGCGCCCCCCGAGGTCCTCAGCCACGATGGCGTTGGGGCCGGCGCCGGCGTCCTCTCCCCTGAGCTCGGGGAGGCCCTGCTTACCCTCTCCCTGAAGCCCTTCTTCTTGTGGCGCTTGCTTTGTCCCCTCTCCCCGTCTCCTTGGGGGTGTCACATGCCCTGTGAACCCCATAGGTGCTCCTGATGGGCCACCGTCCCTGGGTGGCCTTTGCCCTGCACAGACCCTAGAGATGTATGTTGGCCACCTCTGCGCTCTGGCCTGGGCAGCCCCGGTGCATACCGCTGCTGCCGTGCCCACCTGCCGTCCTCCCAGCCTGCCCCCAGGTGCCCCTCCTGTGGCCAGTCTCCGAGGACCCCAGGAAGGCCAAGGTTGCCCCTCTCTGGGCTGTCTCTCCGGTCCCCTCTGAAGACCAGCCAGCGTGCAGACCGAAGGCTCTCAAGCCAGTGCTCCTACCTCGAAGGGAGGCCGGTGCACCAACAGCCCGGGGGCCGGGCCCTGGACACGGGCTGCTGCGACCGGCCACCCACGCCCCCACAGACGGGCTGGGGCGTACGCGCGCCCGCTCTTCCTCGGACCCTTCAGCCAAGTGCCGGCAGAGGTTTCTGCATGGGTGGTGCTGGGTCTTGTGGAGCCAGGACCGTCCCCCACGGGGCTCACTGTCCACGGCATCGTGGGACCCCCGTCGCCCCAGCCCCGTGCTTCCAGGGAAAGTGGAATTACCAATCATCACAGGGTCCTCCCGGAAGACCTGACACGCTGGCTTGGAACCCCTGGCCTCCGAGCCCTAACCCTTTCCTCACCCCCTGCTCCAGACAGACAGCGCTTGGCCCTTTCGAATCCTGAGTGGGGTCAAACGGCCTGCTTTTGTTCAGCCACAGGGATCTCTCTTGTTGTCCTTGTCCGCGCCCATCTCCTTGGGTGCTGCTCCTCCCTGGGGGTCTCAAGTAACCCTCATGCAGGGCGGCCGGCCTCCTGGACATGTGCGTTCCTTTTCCTGGGTGCCTTAAAGGTATTTGTTTATTTATTATGTTATATATTTATGTATATTATTCATATATTAACATATGTTCATATATATATATATATATATATATATATAGTTATAATACTGGAGATTGAACCCAGGGGCATTCTACCTCTGAGCTACACCCTCAGCCCTATTTTATTTTTTATTTTGAGACAGGGCCTCGCTAAGTTACCAGGAGTTGGCCTCCAACCAGCAATCCTCCTGTCTCAGCCTCCCAAGCACTGGGGTTACAGATGTGGGCCAATGCACCCTACCGGCATTAGCACGGCTACACGCCATGTCAGGACCAACTGGTTAGGTGTTGTTTCCCAGCAAGACAAAACTGGACTTCCCCAAAATCAAATGACTCTGGCTTATGCAACCCTGAAGACCAACCCCACCCCTAATGGACTTTCCCGCCACAGACCATTGACACCACCAGCTGGTAAATTGCAGCTGCTGTTTTCTTGCTGGCCTGCCAGGTCCCCGACTATAAATTCTCCTCCCAAAGCAGAGCACACGTGGCAGGTCCTGCGCTGACCTTTCAGACCCTGCTTGAAAAGGATTTTGATGTAGTCATTTATGACTCCCAATCTGGATTTTGCATTTTATCATTTTCCTTTTGATTTTTAACAGATCTATTGAATATACTTCACATACTGTGCAGTTCACCCATTTCAAGTATATAATTCAACAGTTTTTCACATCTTCACTAGCATGAGCTAACATCTGAGTCAGGTTAGCAGATTTTCATGATCTGAGAGAACCCCCGTGTCGCCCCAATCCCTCCGCCCCTGCTGTATTGGGAAGCACACCCTTACTCCTCACCCCAGTGTCCTGGTACACACCTCCTAAAGGTCTTGGAGCGTCAGAGCCGTGCCTGTCTTTTGTTGGCTAATGATACGCCTGGTGCCCCAGGCCCCTGGGCAGCCTCAGAGGTCCCTTCAGCCAGCCCCGCTGCAGCCTCCAGGGAGGCAGAGAGGCCCGAGGCTGGGTTGACCACCAGTGGCCAGTGGCAATCAATCGGGCCCACGAATGAAGCCCCCATAAAAGCAGGGTTCAGGGAGATTCCGGGTGGCGGCCAGAGGGCGGTGCACCCACGGAGAGGGCTCAGCCCTGCACCCCCTCCCCTGCACGCCTTGCCTTCTGCGTCTCCTCACCTGGGCTCCACCTGTATCCTTTGACGGATCCTCGAAGATCAACAGATTAACATAAGCAAAGCGGGTCCTGAGTCCTGGGAGCCGCTGAGCTGATTAATCAAGCCCCAGGAGGGGGTTTAGGCGGCGGCCTGGGGCTTGTGACTGACGCCCAACGTGGGGGCTGTCTGGCGGGCCTGAGCCCTCAACCTGCACTCTCGCCTGGTTTCCGTAGTAGACGGTGTCGGAAGGAGATTGAGTTAGGCGACGCTCAGAATCGACACCTAGACATCTACCGCAGAGCGGCTGGCTTGATCACTGATGGAGAGTGTGAAAACCCATCCCCAGGGAAATTGTTCTTCTCAGACTCAGACAAAACGAGGGAGTAACGAGGGGGAAGGCCCGGCCTGCCTGCCTGCCTGCGACAAGCACTTTCTCCTACGAGCCCCGGAGCTAGACTGCTTGTTCCACAAGCACCCCGTGTTTTGCACACCCGGCGTGTGTACACATGCTATCTTCCCAAGCTTATCTTTGGCATTCTCGAGGACCGTAGCGACTCAGACAAGACGAGGTGGCCCGGACACAGCGAAGGCACCCGCAGGAGCAAGCCGAGGCCACGTCCCGCCGTATCAGAGCAGCTTACCCGACTGGCTCCCTTTGGCCTTTAAAAACTGACCCTAGCCTCAGCCTCCTTGGATGCAGCCATGGTTTTCTATGGCATGCGTCTTCCCGCCTCGGTGTATTTCAACATCCGTCCTCGTCTTTGGAGGCTCTTTCTGTTCTTTAAATGTGTGAGTATGAAACGCCTTCGGATTTTCCCTACCTCCCCAGTCCTAGGCAGCCCCTGACCCACCTTTAGTCTGACCTCTTCCCTATTCTCTTGCTTCACGTCAGCAGAACCGTGCATGCCGTGGTTTTTGGTGTCTGGCTTCTTTCACTTCCTACACCGTGTTCGAGGGTCCTCCGTGGTGTAGCCCGTGGCAGGGCCTCACTCCTTTCTACAGCCCAGACTGTTTCCTATTCTGGCTGCCTCACAGTTTGCCTGCCCGTTCATCAGCTGGTGGGCATCTTGGGTGCTTTCCACCTTTGGGCTGCACTGAACAGCATGGCCGCCTTTGGGAACCAGCTTCTGTGTGCACGTGTTTCTGCTTTCCTTGGGTATACATGCCTGGGGCGCCAGGCGCTGGGTCACATGTTAACTCTGGCTTTAATCATTCAAATAATCGTTTGTGAGACTAGAAAAGCAAGTTAGAGGAATGGGGCTTTCTTTTCTGAATTGTCTAGCGCTTGAAACACCTTTCTTTTTATATGTAAGCCTTTGATCCCACTGGAATGCTTTTTGACTTAGTGAGAAAGTCCGGGATGCAACCTCCCCTTGCCCCGAGGGGGCGGCCAGCTAGCCTGCGTCCTTCCCTGCTGACCTGACCCCCTGCTAGCACGCCCCGGGGCTCCTGGGCAGCGGGGCCTACTTGGGCATTGCCGGCTTGTGCAACCCGTCTCGTTTTCTGCGTCTGGGACGATGCCGAGGGGAACCTGCAGTGGCTTCCCTCGGCCGCGGCACTCACCCTCCTCACCAGCAACCTTGGCTGCTTTGCGTGTTTGTTTTCCTGCGAGCAGGAAGGCCAGGGAAGGGCCTGCGTGTGCTCCTGGCAGGAGTCACTGGGGGAGGGACCCGAGCACAGCAGCTACTGACTTGCCTCAGTGTCTCCGAAACCAGGAGCCCGAAACTCAGCCCAGGGCTTGGTGGAAGCCGGTGATTAAATATTTGCCGAGTGAGTGCGCAATATCACAAACATCGGCTCATTTAATTCTCGTGTCCACCCCGAGATGAGTGAGCATGGTTGCCGTGGCAATCCCAGCACCCACTTTGCGGGCACGGCTCTCCCCAGCTCCCGGGCCTCCTGCAGGCACCAGCGGCCCGCGGGAGCTGGGGCAGAGGCCCTGCCTAGATTGGGGCACGCAGGACGTGGGCATCACAGCTCCAGGGACAAATAGGCTGGGTGAGCCAGGTAAGCGCAGAGCAGGCGGGGCTGGCATGGCAGGGGGCGCCCGAGACTCCCAGGCCAACAGGGTGGCAGGACTTCCCCTGAGCCCCACCTCCAACCTCGTCCTCCACAGTCCCCCAGGCCTGCAGCCACTCTGCCTCTGCCCTCCCCAATGTCCACGGGGCTGAGATGGGGTGCCCCCAGCCCTGACTCCCCCTCACAGTCAGCATGGGGGTCCCAGGCCCAAGCCTGGCCCCTGGCTGAAGGGAGGCCTTGCAGTGTGGGGGGGAGGGGAGCCCAGGGAGGTGCTGTGTGCACAGAACGGGGCCAGGAGGCCACAGCTGGGGGAGGTGGTCACAGGAAAGGCCGGCGCACGTCCAGCCCCGCGCCCCGCGCCCGGCGCTCTGTTGTCCTTGGATTGCTTGCACTCTGCGATGAGCCACGTTTTATTGAGAGTTTTGGGGGACTGGGTAGGGTGGCACACAGGGAAGGCCTTAGGCTCTCACACCGGCAGATTTAGGCAAGACTTTATGCAGGACTTCCTGAAGAAGAGTTCAGGTGGTGGCCCAGCTGGGAGGGTCCTCAGGCGCCAGGCCTGGGTAGGGGACGTGGTCTGTCCGGCTGGCCAGGAGCGGAGGAGGGGTCAGTTGGCGTTACAGAGGTCGTTCTGGCAGCAGACGATAGACACGTGGGGGCCCATGCCCAGACTGTCGACGTCGGGGCAGCCGCTGTAGCACATCTTGGTGACCAGGGGCAGTTCCTTGAAGCTGATCGGGGAGCCTGGGGGTGGACAGGAGAGGCCCTGCTGCTCCCTGAGGCTCCGAGCTGCCCCTGTGCTCAGGGTCACCTCCAGGGGGCATGTGCGGGCTGTGCCCAGACCCTGGATCAGGCTCCGCCCCCTCTGAGCTTGGTTCTCCCCACCTGGGCAAGCAGAGCATAGCCGCCACCCCACCCGCCCACTCACGGGTGCCGAGGATGACACAGTGGGTGGAGCCCCTGGGGCAGCTGGCCTCGTGGGAGCATCCTCCGAAGCCCTTGCACAGGTGGCACCGCAGGCCGTGGGTTGCAGCTGCGGGCGGGACAGACAGACGGACACGGGCAGGAGCAGGTGGGCAACTCCTGCAGGGGGTGGTACCACCCTTCCACCCAGCGCCCCACTCCCCTCCCCAGGCCGGCCCTCAGCTCCAGCCAGCACGTGGAGCTGCTTCCCACCTGGCGCAGGTGACCTCACCCCCAGGAGCCGAGCATGGAGGAGTGGGGGCGGAGTGCAGGCCCCGGGCTGGGGGTGGACATGGGTGGTGGGGGTGGGGTAGTGAGGGCTCTGGCCATGCCCACTTGGGCCTCTTCTGGTGGCTGAGAGGAGAGTCCTTGTCCCCTCAGTAGGGAACCCATGGGAGGCTGAGCACCAGGAGCACGGGGACGGGTTAAGCTCCGTTTGCCTTCTTCCTGGTGAACGGGCGTCTTTGCCAGGTGGCCTGGCCGCTCTCCTGGTTGAAGCCCTGCAGGCGCCGGGCCCCCGGGTGGGCAGGCAACCCGCCACCCTCCCTGCTGGCTCCCCCCTCCTCAGTCTCTCTGCCCACTCCTCCCTGGCTCTCTCATCTGTTCTCAGCCTCAACTCCATGAAGGGGTTCACCCTGTGCAGCCCGGGGCGTCAGGAGCTTGAGGGAGGCCCCGCCAACTGTAGCGTGCACACCGGCCACGCGCTGGCCCTGAGCCGGCCTCCTCGTGCTATGCCCGAGAGCACTGAGCTGGGAAGTTGAGGCCCTGAGCCTCACCCAGCCTGTCCCATCTCGCCTGGGCCAGGGGGCCCGGCCTCACTGTGGAGCTGGGTGGGATGGCTGGACTCCTCCCCAGCCCTGCTCCCCCCAGAGCGGTGCTCCCCCAGACCTCAGTGTGCAGAGGTCGTCTGGTCAGCCCTTCAAAATGCTACTGGGCAGCCCCCAGGGTCAGCGGTTCAGCCTGTCATGGGACCTGGGACCCAGGCCAGGAGGGGGTCCCTGGGGATGGAGACTCTGAGCAGGTGCCAGGGAGGCACACCTGGGCCCTCTGCCTCCTGCCGGGCCAGCCCTGAGGCCCCCGGAAATCCCCCACAGATGGGGGTGGTGGTGAGGCTTTGCCAGGCGAGACCTGGGAGCTGGGCTGGGAGGGTTCTGAGGACGAGGGAGCCGGATCTCGGGGGGCAGCTGGTTTTGCTTGGGCATCAAGGGTTGGGTGGGGATTAGCTCGGGCTTTGCTGGAAGACAGCGAGGTCAGGCATGGGCTGTGGCGTTTGAGGGGTGTCCCGGGGAACTCAGGAGCAGGTACTGAGGCCAAAGCGCTGAAGCTGGAGAGCTCAGCCGGCACAGAGGGGGAGTGCAGCCAGAGGATACTGAGGAAGGCAGAGCGGGACACAGACCACTGAGCAGGGAGGTAGGGCATCAGGAGAGGCTGGCCCCAGGAGACCAGCCAGCTGGGCTTCGGGCCAGCTGGAGGATGGAGAAGGCAGGCGGAGAGCTGTGTGTGCCAGCAGACGTGTACGCGCCCGCGTGCCTGCCAAGGGGCCGCTGTGGAACCAGAGAGGGGCTCTTGCAAGCATACACGCCTAGCCAGGGGCGGGTGGGGGTCCCCAACCCGAGGGAGGGGTGAGAGCAGTGTGGGAGGGGCGCCAAGGGAAGTAGCAGGACCCTGAACTCACCCAGCTCCAGGCTCAAGATGACAGCCATCAGGAGCCCGAAGGAAAGCTGCATGTTCTCCGGGTGAGGCCGAGGCTGGTGCCCTGGCCTCCCCTTATACCTGAGGCTGCTCCCTCCCCGCCCTCACCTGGCTGGCTCCCACCTCTGAGTCACCTGGCAGCCCTGCTGGGCCAGGACCTGGGCTGGGCCCAGACAGTGCAGAGAACCAGCCTCCCCAACAGCAGCATGCCCACCGCTGTGCGCCTTCCCGCGAGCCTGGTTTAATCCCACGAGCCCTCTTCCCTTGTTCTTAAGTAGGGCTACCCAGCTGTCAGGACCGAGACCACAGGCTGGCCTCCCCTAGGGGCTGGGCTAAGGGTCTGGCCCAGGCAGCCACACCTGCACCGTAAAACCCAAATGGAGACTGGGGCCTGGGTGGAAACCAGGGCCTTCCTCAGCACTCCACCCTGGAGGATCTACCGGTGGGCCTCCAGCCCGTCTTGAGCCTTCTGAGGTTGTGGGTGCCAGGGAAACCCAGGAAGCGCAGTCGTGTGCTCTGTCTGGAGGATGAGCAGCGCCCTTGTCCATGCTGGGGTCCTGCTGTGGTGGGGGAGGGGGAAGGCCCTCGCTGTTCACGGGGGGGCCTAGGAGGGGGAACGAGCCAGATGGAACACACCGCAGGCAGGGGCTGGGGGCTGTCCTGAGGAGTCCGCCCTGCCAACCAGGGAGCCCTGGTGTCTGCTCTGGCTGCCCAAGTGGCCTTGGTCTACCCTCTGTCTGATGGGCTCCCTAACAGTGGGGTGCTGGGGCTCAAAGGGGGGTAATCCTAAAGGAAGGCCTGGCAGCTTCAGACCCTCTTCCCAGCAAGCAGAAAAATGGAGTCAGGAACCAGAAAGCCAGAGGGGCCAGAAGTAGCAGGCAGGGTTCTGGGGTCCTGTCTGCCTTGCCCCGTCCCCCCTGACCTTCTCCATGGTTGGTCTGCCTCTCAGAGGGAGCTGGAGGGTCTGCCTCTCTCACGGAATGGGGAAGGGTTTTTTTCCCAGTGAGCCCCAGGAATATTGCTTGCCCCGGGCCCTGCGACTCCGAGGCCAGGTCAGGTCCAGAAGACGTTGTGGAAGTGAAGACCTGGAAGAGCTGGGGCGCACAGGAGTCTAGGACACGCAGGGCTGCAGTGGGGGGACCCACCAAGCCAGACTGGGTGGGTAAGGGCAGAGTTCAGGGGGTGGCAGGGCAGGCGAGACGGGCAGATATGTGTGTCTGTTCATTTATTCGTTCATTCCATCAGGGACACCGTCGGATCCTCTCCAGGGCTGGGTACAGTGCTGATCAAGGGGGGACTGTGGCCTAAGGGTGGCATTTCATGTCCTGCGGGCGAGGGGCCCAGGCTTAGGGTTAGCAGTGGCTACTAGCAGGGACATGGTCCAGGGACGGGCCTGGACCCAGGCCCAGACGCATGGGCACAACTACACTCGTTTCCTCCACGAGCTGGCTGGGCTTGGGGCCCAGCCGAGGAGCCCAGGGACCCGCCGTTTGGGGGCTCACCGAGCGCACGCAGGAAGGGAGGGCACCCGGAAGAAAGGGACCGCTCCACTTGTCTGTGTGTCGCCGGAGCTTCAGAATTGTGAATAAAACACGTCCGCCACAGGAAGGCACACGCGAGGGAGATGAAGGCGCAGATGGCTGCTTCCTCTTGCCCGCAGTGTCCAGGTGGGGCTGGCAGCTGCCCTCGGGGACACCGCCAGGCCAGGCTGTCTGCAGGCCGGTGCCTCAACTCCTGCTTCACGACGGCTTTGCCACTGCCCTGGAGAACGCGTGCCCTTGGGCAGCCCACCCGGGGACCTCCAGCTTGTGCCCGGGGGCCACCGCTTGCTCTACCTTGCCTCGGCATTCTCACCCTGGAAGGGCATGCATGGTCAGGTCCTGGCCTTGCAGGCGGCTGTGACATGCTTAAAGCCACCTGCAGCGGGTGGTCAGTCACACCACCACCGACAGCAGCAGGACAGGCCACCAACCTGCACTGCTGCCTGCCCCAAGGTGTGTCGCACACCGGTGGGCCTGGCCCAGCTTCACCATGTACTTTGTGGCAGTACCAAAGGCAGGCCGGCCAGGCAGGACCCCTGGCTGCAGGGTGGGTGGGCGACACAGTCCTGGGGGCTTGGAGGGGGTCAAAGTGGAGAGACATGGACAGATGGGTGCAGGGGACAGGGGACGGGGGCTGCCACACTGTGTGACCCAGCCTTTTCCCCATCACTCCACTGAGACGGCAGGGAGGACCCAACCTTGTGGCCCTCCCAGCGTCGGCCCAGGATGCCACGTGACTGGGACAATGGACTTGCACAAGCGGTAATGACAACTTCCCAGGCCTTCCCTGCCGACTCAGGGGCCCACAGCTGCCCTGCCCTTGGTTCCCTGCGGCTGGCTGCTGGCTGCTGGCTGGTGGGGGGCCTTCCCTCCCAGCCTCCAGGCTCAGCCCCGAGGGTCTTGGGGGAAGAAGATGCCTGTGGGCCCAGGCCTGCTCCTTGGTGCGCGACACCCCTTCCTCAACCTGGACCCCTCCCCATTCAAGTCACCCCTGCAAGAAGTCCACGCCATGCCCCATGAAGCAATGAGTGAGCCTACCACACCCCATCTCCAGAGACGCCAAGAGGGGCCAGGAAAGCAGCCCCAGCCCCAGGAGCAGAGCCCAGGCCTGCATAAGGCTGGGGGGAGGGCCCCCAGGACAGACCCCCCATCTCCTGAGCCCCCAGAGGGGGATCCCAAGCAAAGCTCTTGGGATGCAATGTCTTCAGGAACATGGCCACCCTCCTGCCCCGCTGGCTGGACCACTGCCTGGGGCTCCTCGGTCAGCACCCAAGCTGGGCCCTGGTGGGTGAAGAGCATCAAGTCCCTTCTGGCCTCGGCGGAAGGGCGTGTGACCCTGGGCGACCTCATTCAATGGCAGCCATTGGGCAGATCCAAGTCCGGGCTGGGGTGGGAGGGACCCTCAGGTGGCAGGAGCCGACCTGGCCGGGCTCCCTTTATACCTGCTCCACTCTGCCTGATCTGCTGGGCTGGCTGAGGACCAGGCCTGGACGGCCCAGCTGCCCTGTCCAGCCCGGGATAGCCTTGGCCTTGGTTGGCGCAGCCCAGGCTGAATACAGTTCAGCCCTCCAGCTACCACGCCCTGCCAGCCTCGGGCCCCGGGGTGGGGTGGAGTGACGGGCTGAGCAAGAGGGCACCCATCTCCTTGGGTCTGGTGAGGAAGAGCCAGGTCCTCCCATGCCAATGGCCGCTCAGACACCAGGCCTGGCACCATTCCTAGACAGCTGACGGTGACAAAGGCCTCCTCACGTGGCCTGGACCCCACACCTGCCTCGGGCAGCCGCTGGCCTCGGTAGAAAGTGTACAGTCCTCCTGGGTCCCGCCCTGCCCCCAGGGGGTTCCCAGCCTCCGCCTCCCCTTCCAGTGCATCTGCTCCCTACTGGGGAGACTGAGGCAGGACTTTGCTACAACCAATCAGTGTTTCTCTGCTGACTGGCCCAGCCACCCCACCCCAGTGCAGAGAGCATTTCCCAAGACATTCTGTCCCTGGACAGAGGAGGGGCCCAGCCTGCCCGCTAAGGTCAGAAGCTCTTGGGAGGCCCAGTCCCACACGAGGCTTGGGGGGGCCTGAGGGCCATAGTCCTCTTGCAGACGGCCAAGGTCCTGGGTGTGGCTGAGGGCGTCTCGGAGGGCAGAAGGTTGAGTGGGGGGTGCAACGTGGGAGTGTCCCACTGTCTCTCCTGAGAACTCTGTCCTTGTGTGGGTCCACCCAGGGCACCGGGGCTTTAGAGCAGACCCCAGAGGGTGGCCAGCAGTATAGGGGCCAGGGCCAGGGTCGCGGGCGCCGCGAAGCCAGCACCATTGCAGAGGTCGTACTGGCAGCAGGACGTGGTGGACGCGTGCTTGGAGTAGCCGTCGTACACAGTCTCGAAGCAGCTGGGCACGCAGGACTTGCTTACCTTCATCTTGTACGGGGTGTAGTCTGCACAGGGAGGGGAAGGCAGCCCTGAGAGGGGGGACCTGGCCGGCAGGGACCGCCAGGAAGAACCCTGGGGGGTGGGAGCCTCCCTCCTGTGCCCAGCACGCCCCGAGGCAGGGCCTGGGAGCTGTTCCACTCACAGGTACGCGTGGTCATGCAGTAGGTGACCATGGCCGGGCAGCGCATGGGGTTGAAGCAGTTGTCTCCATTGTAAGCGCACACGTGGCAGTCCAGAGCCTGGGCTGGGGGCCGGGGGGGGGTCACACAATGGGGAGAAGCCCCCCCAACCCATCAGACCCCAGCCCATCCCCCTCCTCCCCATCCTGGAGGAGAGGCAGCCAGCCTGCCTGCCCCCAAATACAGGTTGTGCAGCCCTCTGGTCTCCGTCCACCTTACCCAGGGGCAGGCCTGCCAGGGCCATCAGGAAGAGGGGGAGCAGGGGCGCCATGGCTGGAGGCCAGAGGGCAGCTTGGCAGTCGAGACACAGCTGCTGATCCTAGATCCGACTCAGGCCAGGCCAGGCCAGGACCTGCTGGAGGTGAGGCAGCCCTGCACCGAGGGTGACAGAGACAGGCGATCAGTGCTGGCCCGTCCTGGACCCTTGAGACAGAGGAGGCAGGAGCAAGGCCCAGCACCTGCGAAAGCCTAAGATGGCTGATACAGACTGGGGGTTGAGGGCAGAGATAGAGAAAGGGGGTGGGCAGCGTGTAGGGGAGGCTAGAGGGCCCCGAGTGCCAGGCCCAAACCCGGGTGCAGCCTGACAGCCTCCTCCGCCCACGGCCTGCTTGGTGGTGGGGGACTGCCAGGGAGGCCTGGGCCCCGTGTGGGTCTTTTCTCTCTGCTTTGCTCCTGGTGTGCTCCTGCATGGGGCTCCCCTGTCCAAGGAAGGCCTCAAGAGCCCGGCCTGGGCTCTCTGGTGTGACTCCTCAGCGCTGGGGGACTCCTGGTCACAAAACGCTGTGCCCAGCGCCTGGGAGGTGCTACCTACGGAGGGCCCTTGGGCAAGACAAGCGCTAGAACTTCCCAGTGTGGGTTTGGTGTTTGGGCTGAGATGCCCACTCTCTGGGAAGGAGTTTGGAGGGCTGGGATCTGGGTCATGACTCCCCTATCCGGCCGCAGTGACACTCGGGCCGGTCCCCGCCCTGGCGGACTAACTCGCACTTCCCAGAAAACAATCCCTCTTTCGGGATCAATTTTCCAGGCACCCAACCAGGATGCCGAGGGCCTGAGTCAGGCCAGGCCTGGGACTCCGAGGCTTCCCGCCCCCTCTCCCGAAGCCCCGCCCCAAAGACTGCAGTCCCACCCGATGGAGGGCTCCGGGCGCGGGCGGGGTATACAGATGACCTCGTCCGTGACCTTCACCACTACGAGTCTCGGGGCGCCGGGAGCTCACCTGCCGCGTTCGCCGGTCCCTCTCTCGGTCTAGCTGTGGGTCTATCCGCACTCTCCGCAGTGCAGGAGTTGCATCACCGGCTCTCCCAAGCTCCGCGGCGGGGACCTAGCCGCCCGAGCTCACTGCAGGCTCCGCCCCAGTGCCGCCCCCGCCGGGCGAGCTCGCCGCAGGCCCCGCCCCAGTGCCGCCCCCACCGCCCGAGATCACCGCAGGCCACGCCCAGGTCCCGCCCCCCGGGCGAGCTCATCGCAGGCCCGCTCCAGTGCCGCCCCCACCGCCCTAAGAACTCACCGCAGGCCCCGCCCCGTCCCCGCCCCTCCCGGCGAGCTCACCACAGACCACGCCCCGGCCACGCCTCGGCCCACAAGCTCACCGCAGGCCCCGCCCCCTGTACGCCTCCGCCCCAGCTCACCGCAGGCCCCGCCCACTATCCCTCCCCCTCGAGCTCACCGTAGGCCCCGCCCCCATGTCGCCCCCATTCCGCCTGTGTGTGAGCTCACCCAGCCAGGTTCGGGCTGGCTCGAGGTCACCTGCCGCGACCCAGATAGACTCTGGAGTCCTGGCCCGCCTACACACTAAGAACCCTGCAGCGACGCCCTGGCCACCTTCAAGAGCTCCTGCACCGCCCGCACGGTCTCCACTGGTCCCGCGGGAGTCTGCCCACCCCAGCCTCCTCCCACAGCTGAGCCTGGGGTGGAGCTGCCCAGTCCCTCCCTAACCCTCTGCCCGGGTCCCACGGCGCATAGCCCGGCGTGCAGACTCGGGAAGAGGCCCTCCAGGCTGCCCGGTGAGCTCATTGCGTCTCTGCGCCGCGGCTCTCCGGAGCAATCGCTGGAAGCACCCCGTGGTTCAGGCACACCCCAACATAATTACAATGATGACTTATAACACTTTAAAAAGTTTACTCTTTATTCTTCTTCTTTTTTTTTTTTTTTTTGGTACTAGGGATTGAACTCAGGGGCGTTCTACCTCTGAGCTACATCCCCAGCCCTATCTTTTATTCTTTATTTTGAAACCGGGTCTCACTAAGTTTCAGAGGGCCTCAGTAGGTAGCTGAGGCTGGCCGTGAACCTGGATCCTCCGGTCTCAGCCTCCCGAATGCTGGGATTACAAGCGTGAGCCACCACGCCCGGCTTCTTTAGTCTATTTAAAGTAAAATTTAAAAGGTTTTCATGGGACCTAAAATTCACTATTTACTATTGTGAGAAAGAAAATAAAACACTCTTTAGACCCGCGAAGCTCTTTTTTTTTTCTTGATGCTGGGGATTGAACCCAGGGACATTTTATCTCTGAGCTACATCCCCAGCCCTTTTTATTTATCTATTTATTTTGAAACAAGGTCTCACTATGTTGCTGAGGCTGGCCTGGAACCTGCAATCCTCCTGTCTCAGCCTCCCAAGTACTGGGATTAGAGATGTGTGCCACCATGCCCAACCAATACTCATTTTTTTTTTTTTTTTTCTTTAAAAGAGGTGAAAGCCAGGCATGGTGGCACACGCTTGTAATCTCAGTACTTGGGAGACTGAGACTGGAGGATCCAGGTTCACGGCCAGCCTCAGCTACTTATTGAGGCACTCCACAACTTAATGAGACCCTGTTTCAAAATAAAAAATTTTAAAAAATAGGGCTGGGGATGTAGCTTGGAGGCAGAATGCCCTGGGTTCAATCACCAGTACCACAATAAATAAATAAATAAATAAGTAAATAAGTAAATAAATAAATAAATAAAATTTAAAAAATAAAAGAGGTGAAACATTTTTATGGGCCCTGGGCTGCTGGGTTGGTCAGCTCTAGTTCTGGAAAATCTCTCATTCGTGACAAACTGGGCTGGCTGGTTGCACTCTTTGACAAATGGCCATGTGACAAATGTTCTGGGAGTCCAGGACCGAGCATAAATAAAGCCAGCCAGCGTTGCCTAACGTCCCAGCCCTCATGGATCCCACACTCCGAGGGGGAGGGGCTTAAAATGAACACAGAGCATAAGCCAAGCATGTCCTTGGCTTCAGATCAGGATGAATAGGCAGAAACTGGATTGACTGTCGTGCCTTTAAAAATTAAAAGACTAGGCAGAATATACAAAATAATGTTTTTCAGACATTGCTCTGTGGGCAGCAGGGGGCAGAGGAATAAAGCTCGAGGATGTGGCACAGGCAGGGCACCCAAACCAGAGGGTTAAGTAGGGACCGGCTCCACCTAACCTCAGCTGTTTTGAATTGTGACTGCCCTGAGTAACCCTGGCTGCACTGCGCTGGTTTCCGAGCACACTATAAATACACCACACTATCAGAGTGGTATGTGTTTACAGCAGGGTGCTAACACCATTGACCCCAGAAATGTGCCTGACACCCTTGATATTAGCTTGAGACAAACCAGGTACATTCTCTTAGAAGTCACTTTTGTCCTGACCAATATACATGCCCCTCCTCCTGACCCCAGCCACAGAGATCCGCCGGCCTTGCTGCTCCCCGGGACCTCACTTCTGTCAATTCCGCAATAAACTTGGCTCCGGGACCCCATGTCTGTCCACTTCTTCTTCCCTCTCACGCCCTGGGATGTGGTTGCTTCACAAAGGTTCAGAGTATCCCAGTACGGGGACAATGGGGAGCTCCAGGAGGCCATGATGCTGGAATTCACAGAGCAGAGTACAGGAGGGAAGAGAGACAGGCAGATCACAGAGTCCCAGAATCTTCAGCTGAATCTCAGTTAGTGCCCAAGATTGGAGAACCTACCTAAAGGCGTGGACAGCACCCTGGGAAAGAAGCAGGCAAATGGTTCCTAGAGCGGACATGAGCCCGGAAGGCTCACCATGTGACCGGGAGAAACCTCATAAATCATGGGCTGCCACTGACATGCTCAGCAGGGAATGCGCTAGAGACTACACAGGCCCCCGCTGGACTCAGCTGAAGCCTGTGACTGCCGCAAACAACTTAATTGCATCCTGGGACAAAACTCAAAGTTATTGACTGCCGTGTCTTTAAAAATTAAAATAGCCCATCCAATAAAATGCCTGGGATCAATTAAACACCACTGGCCATGCAAAGAAGCAGAAATATTGGATTTTATACGTGAGAATAAATGTGAATTATTAGAAAGGGACCTGGAAATGGCACAGATGAAATGTTAGACAAGTTGTTATATTTTATATGTTCAAGAAGATCGAGGAGAACATGCATTGTCAGCAAAGAGTCAATTAAAAAGAAACATGAATTGAACTTCTAAAGAAGAAAAATGAGTTTGAGATTAAAAAATATACTGAGTGGAATCAACAACAGCAGAAGAAAGATCCATGAACTTGAAGACACATTAGGAAAAGAAAAGAAATCGTGGAAGAAAGATCCATGAACTTGAAGACACATTAGGAACTACTGAAAAGAAATCGCAGAAGAAAAAATAAGGCTGAGAAGAGGACCAGGGGACTGTGGGACGACTTTGAGTGGCCTGATCTGTGGCCTTGAAGACTCAGAGGGGAGGCGAAGGAGAAGGAAAGAGAGGATGGCCAGGAAAGAATGGCCTCCTTGCTTCCTCGATGGGAGGAGTTATCGGATTAGCAGCAATAGTCATTCTAGGCTTATGCATTCTACCACTCGTTGTACGCCTTGTGATCAATGCCTTTGTTAGTATACGAGCAGATTTACATGGAATAAAACTGCAAGCACTGCCTCGCACAGGGCCTGGTAGTCAATGACGGGTTGAATGACTCATCGAGACCCCATGACGGGTAAGATTAAGCACCTGGTAGGAAACAACCTAAGACAGGCACAGTCTTCCTGTGTTTTAAAATAAAAACGGGGGAGTTGTGGGAGCCCAGCTGGGCCCTCTCCCCCCTGGAAGTTGCTATCTGCATATATGAGTAATTATACCGACTCTTCTGCTATGGCTACTTTGGCGTTTCAAAGTCTGGAAATTGCTCCTAGGATGCGTAGATGAAAGACCCTCCCACTTCTTAGAAAGTAAATATATGACACTAAAGGATTATGGACTTATGACTCTAGAAAGTTTGCTTTACCAGGCTATGTTAAGAATGTGGGCTATATGTGTAAAATGAAGAAGTGGTGCTATTTGTGATCTGACAATGATTGATATGTCATAAATATCTATGTAACCCTGTCGTACTCAAGAAACATATAAAAATCTGTGCTAAAAAATAAAAATAAAAATTATCGTCCCCCGTGCTGGGCCTCAACCTCGAGGACCCAATGGAGACGATAATCATGCGTTGCTGGTTCAAGCTTCTTTTATTGTACCTCTCTCTCTCTTTGTATCTCTCTCTGGGACCGAGGACACTACCCAAGCAGTAACAGTAAGAGTAATCGTTCTCTTAACCCTGACAGTAACCGTCTCTCTGGCCGCAATCGTCTCTCTCACCCCACTCTCGTTCTCCGTAACCGTTCATCCTCCTCCCTCTAGGGCGAGAGGTGGAGACTCTTAAAGCCAACCAGGGCTTGAGCCACGAGGTGCCTGCATACGGCTCTCACCTGGGAGCACTCTCAGGCCACGGGCCGGGCGTGCTGGCGCATGCGCTCTAGCGTGGCACAGCCCTAGGATGTTACCACCTGCAGCTGCTCCTGGCACTCTGCCAGGCGCCATCTTGAGGCGAGGTCTAGCCGAGCCCAGCTAAGACCCCAACAAAAAACAAAAATAAAAAAGAAACTCGGTATCATCACCGGCGTGGTCACCCTAGGTTGGGTCTCGAGGTGGTCACACTGAGGCAGCTGGGAGGCTGGAGTCGGGACTCTTGGAACTGCAGGTCAGAGGTCCGAGCCAGGCTGGGACGTGCAGATGAGGTTTGCCCTGGGGTTCCCCCACCCCGACCCCCAGCTTGGGCTGCCTGGGACATGCATCTGGCTTCGCTCTGCAGCCCCTGCCCAGGGTCTGCACGCGGCCCACCCCTCACTCGGTTGCCCCTTTACTGGCCACCACTTTGCGAAGCTCCCCCACACTCAGCAGAGACTCACCCTTCCCAACACCCTAGGTTTCCTGATTTCTGGGGCTGGTTTTCTGGGGTGGGGCACACTCCTCCCTTTCCCCAGGTGGCTCTCCCCACCCCCTGGGCCAGATTCCTGCTGGGAGGGGGGAGCCAGAGTCACTTCCCTCTCCTAGCCTCAGTTTCCACATGGGGGAACAGGTCTGGGGTCTGGGTGCCCCCTGCCCTCTGCTCGACTCCCATAGCATGGTGGTCTATGCTGCTGCCCTGGGCACTCCAGGCTGCTGTCCAGAAGGGACAGAGAGCAGCACAGATGGGCTGAGGGTGGCCTGGACAAGGTAACAGAAGGAATTTCCTCCTGCCGGGTGCTTTTAGACGCCTGGCTCTGGCGGCCACCAGGGGGCGCTGGCCCCATACGTGTCTCCCGGAGTTCCTGCAGGGCAGCTATCTGTGGGGTGGTGAAAGCGCCCCCTGTAGGAAATGTGTTTGGCCCTGGAGGAACTGGGAGGCAGCCGGGGGCTCTGCAGCCGACCAGGGACCCCCGATCCAGGCACCAGCCATGCAGCAAACCCAGGCTCCAGGAGGCGGAGCGCCTTGCTCAGGGAACCTGCAGACAACCACAGCTGGAGGCAGGGCTAGCGCCTAGAGGAGGGGCTTGTGCCCACGCGTGCCCCAGGCCCAGTGCCCCAGGTTCTCGGGGAGCACGCCAGCGGAGTGGCTAAGAGTGACTGCTTCCCTGAGCCGCACTCCACCTCTCTCGATCCTCAGGGCCCTCTGCTGGACGGGTGGCATGGGAATGAAGAGGCTGCCACCCCTCCACTGACCAGGCCAGGGCGGGCTGCCTGTGGGGACCTAGACGGGGCTGCCGGAGGCTGGGAGGCCGTGGCTGCTGGGCCCCGGGGCTGGCCCTCTCCCTGGGACCGGGAGAGCTGTTCGCTTAGTCATCTGCTAATGCTGCTTCTCCCTCTTAACCTCACAGCCTCGTCCTTGGAATAGTGTCCAGCCCCAGGCGGGGAGCGGGCTGGAAGCCATGTGGGCACTGCGAGGCCGCACTTGAACTCTGCCTGTTTGGGGCGCCTGGCCCAGCCCTGCGCTGAGTCACACCCGGGGAGTCACATCCTGGGGAGTCCTGGAGGAGGGTTGTGGGCTCCCGGGGACAAAGACAAGGACAGGAGGAGGACAAGGTCACCAGCCTGAACTGGCTTGGGCCGCGGCTGTGGAGTCCATGCTGCATGGCCCCAAGGCGGAGCCCTCTCTGGAGACTCTTGGACCAAAATCTCAGGGATGTGGCCTGGGTCGGGCGTGTCCACCCCCTGGAGCTGCAGGCCGACGCCCCGAGCTGTGTGGGGCCGCACCCCAGGACCGTGGGAGGTGCGGGGAGGGAAGGGACTGGCCTCCTAGCTGGGGGTGCCCCCTTTCCGGCATCTCTGTGTGCTGCCAAGACTGGCCCAGGGTGACAGGTGCTGACAAGGGATGCCGCCCCCCACCCCACCCCATTCCACAGCCTCGCTGCTTTTAAATCATTTATTTCCATGTAGAGTTTCGAGTAGAAAAATAAAGGAGTGAGTACAAAATCAGAGGTGGTCGGAGCGACCTCTGCCCTCCGCCGGTCACGCTGCCTGGCCGGCCACATCCTCCGGTCCGGGGGAGGCGCTGTGATCAGCTCTCCACACCCCCTCGCCTGGGGCACCAGGAGCGCCCATCACAGCCAGGGAGGGGCCGAGAGAACCCCAGGAGAGGAGGGAGAGGGGCGAGGCCCCTTCCCTTGGCGAGGGTCACAGGCTGGGGGCCAGGAGGGCGAGGAGACCCAGGGCCAGCCCCAGGCCCAGGGCGGTACTGCTGGGCAGAGTGCGGGCCGGGGCAGCGCTGTACGTCCTCTCGTTGCACAGGTCACCCTGGCAGCAGTGGGTGGACTGGACGCCGCTGCTGACCTGGCCCTGCTGGCTGTGGCTGGGCGAGCAGTAGTCTACGCAGTCCTTTTTCACCAGGTTGCCGGACAGAGGCTCCACTGTGCACGGGGCAGGAGGGAGGGGGTCAGCCCGGCCCACCCCACACCCCCAGCCCGCACCCACACAGCCCCAAGTCCCCCCCTCACTTCTGGACCATGATGTCACTGTGCCTCTAACCGCCCTGGGCGCCTGGCCTGGCACTCACCTGTGACCACGGTCCTGCAGTACTGGGCGTTGGCGGGGCAGCTCTGGGCTTTCTTGCAGTTGGTGCTGCTGGTGCACACGTGACATTGCAGGGCCTGGGCTGGGGGGGCGAAGGGTCAGGGGTCTGAGGGGGGTGCCTCCTTTCAGGCGTCTCTGTGTGCTGCCAAGACCCCTCTGCTTGCAAAGACCCTTCTAGGATTCAGCCCTCTGCCACCCCTGCCGGGGACCGGACCCCCTGAGGCTAGGGACCCTGAGCAAGCTTCACAAGGGGTCTGTCTGTCCCTCTGGCACCTGGAGGAAGTGTCCTGTCCTGGACCACGCCTAGGGCAGCCTTAGGAAGGGAGGGGAACGGAGTGGGGTGGAGACCCTTCCTCGGGGGTCTGAGGGCCTGAGGCTGAACCAGGACCCTGACTCTCAGCGCCCCCCCGCCCTGTTTGGGGGAGGAGGGACGTGGCCACCCTTAGGGCTGTCAGGGAGGGACCCGGTGTCAGGGAGGGACCCGGTGACCCGGGCATCTGCCCTTCCCCAGAGGCAGGCATCTCAAGACAACTCCCGGGGTCTGAGATTCTCCGGGTCCATTCTAAGATTCTCCCATTCTGAAATACTCTGTTTGTGATTCTGCCAAGTTAAAAGAATAGGACAGAATTTGGAGCTGGGTTCGTGGCTGCTCTGAGTGCGTCAGGGCTCTGCGTGTGAACTTGAGGCTGCTTCTGTCCGCCGGCCTGGCTTAGGCCGAGGGTCCAGCCCCCGGGCTGACGCTGCCCTCCCCACCCTGCCCCCAGGCCCAGCGTCTCACCTGGGCCCACGGCCACCGCCAGGGCGACGAGAAGCAGCAAGATGGTCTTCATCCCGACAGTCACTGGGGAGCAGTGGGGGCCCCTCCTCTCTTGGAGGCCTTATAGTTGGGATGGAGCTGGGGGGGAGGGGGTGGCAGCCAGCCAGCCAGTGGCATGTCACCAGGCCCTGCCCCACCCCATTTGGCCCACAGCCACCAGCCTCGCTCATGCCTGGCCCCTGCCGGCTGCAAGGATGGCTCTCCCTGGCTGCGGCCCTGGGCGGGGTCCGCCCTGTCCCCCTGGGGTCCGGCCGGGGCCAGCTGTGCCCCTGGCCTGCAGCTCGCTGCTGCCGAGTCTCTCTCTCCCACCTCCGTCTCTGCACTCAGTTCTCTGGTCCCACACTCTGCTCTCCGTCTGTCTTGGTCCTGTGCCCCCCACCCTCGGAGAGCCCCTTCTAGTCACAGGCTGCCCTGGGTGTGCTGGGGGGGCCGGGCGGGGAGGCAGGAGGAGGGGGCTCTGGGCTCACAGCTGCTGAACAACCTGGGGCGAGGAACCCCGGGAAGCAAACGGTCCTTGCTGAGGCCTGGGGGCGGGCATGGGAGGCAGGCAGGAGGCCACCGGAGCAGGCGCTGTGAAGACCCCAGGCCACGCGAGACCCGGGCCTCCTGGGTCCGATGGGGGACACAGCCCTCCCTTAGCCTGTGCCCCTCCCTCGCGCACGGCAGTGTCACCATCTTGCTGACAGTTGCTCTCCTCCCTCTCTGCGCCCCAGCAGGTGGCCTGTGTGCAGCCAGAGCTCCGCCTGCTTGCTGCTGGCGCTCGTGGGAGACACTTGCTATCCCCTGTGGCTCAGGGTCCCTGGGCGCCCCCCGGACCCGAGCAGGAGGCTGCTGCTCCTGGCTGGCTGGCTGGCTGCCCCTCGGGGTGTGGGTGGAGCCCGAGTCCTGCCCTGGCCCCGGTTCTGAGGGACCAGGCACAGATAGAGATCAGCCCTGGGCCTGTCTTGCTGCACCCTGCAGCAGCCATGGAGGAGCTCAGACAAGGAGGGCAGGTCAGGGCCTGCCGCAGGAAGGGCGGGCCCGGGCTGGGCTCTGGGGCCGCTCAGACCTGGGCTTGAGACCCCCGGGCCTTCCTCCAGGGTGAGCCAGCTCCTGCGCTGGACCAGGCGAGATAAAGCTAAGGGCTCTTGCTGGGCAGGAGACAGGATGCCGTCTGAGGGTGCAGAGGGCTCAAGTGTCGTCTCCAGGGACCAGGAGGGTGCGTGTGGGAGGCCCTCGAGGCAGCCCCTGCCCTGCACCTTGTGCCTGGTGAGGGCCCGGTTCTGTGGCTGATCCCAGGCTCCCTGGCGCTTGCTTGGGGCGGCCTGAGCCACACGGGACCCAGGTAGGGCAGGGTGCACGCCTCGGCTCCAGGCCGCCCTGCGTGCATCAGGAAGAGGGGACGGGCAGTAGGAGAGGGCCGCTCCAGAGCCCTGGGAAGCAGAACTCAGGGCTTGGTGACAGGGGGATGACGGTGGGGATGGCAGGTGGGGACAGTGACTCACTGGGGCAGGGAAACTGCTGGAGAAACAGGTTTGGGCAGCTAGCGGGCCCAGGAACATGGGCAGAGTGGGCGTGAGGGTCTGGGCCTGAGGCCGCCGGGCGGTGGGCTCCCCTTCTTGGGGGTGGGAGAGGCTCTGCACACAAAGAGGGCAGCTGGGGACCAGCGCCGCGGGGAGGGCCTTGGTCTCCAGCAGGGCTGCCAGGGGGGTGGGAGCTGGAAGTCCTGGGCAATTTTCCAAAAGAGCCATGATTAGTCCCAGAGAAGGGTACTCTCAGGAGGAAGTGGGGGCTTGTGGGCAGTGCAGTCAGGAGGGCTTCCTGCAGGCAGCAAGTTCAGGCCACCTGTTCGAGGGCCATTGTGGTCCCTTCTGTCCACCCCTCCCAGCACCCTTTTACCAGTGAGGGTCAGAGAGAGCCCAGCTGGCTCCTAGGAGCCGCAGAACCCGGTGGGGTCTCAGCCCCTTCTCTCTCCACGGGCCCTCCCCTCCACCTCCTCCTGTGGACTCTGGGCCTCCCGGCCCCAGAGCCAGGGCCCTGAACCTGACCGTGCGCTCAGGACACCGGCCTGCCTGCCCCTCACCGCTGCCCGCTCCCTGAGCTTGGCTGGCTGGCCAGGAAATGGGGGCCAGCTGGGACCTCTGTCTCGAGCAGAGGCTCCCTGCTGCGCCCCTCCCCCTCACCGCGCCCTCCTGCTGCCTCCCTTTGTGTGTGCTCTCAGATCATAAGGGTGCTGCTGGCCCAGAGAGGGAAGCACCTGGGTCAGGGCGGCACAGCACGCTGCTCCAGGCCTTCTGAGGGCGCAGCCTGAGGGTGGCCACCAGCTGGACAGGTCGGCCCTGGGCTGGAGGTGTCCAAGCACTTCAGGCACAGGGCGCAGACTTGCTTAACCTTGCGTGTCCAAAGGAGCAAGCACTTGTTCTGACCACACCTCGGGACCACCAAAGGCATCCGTGTACCCCTGGGGGCTTCATTCGTTCATTTTACATTTATTTTTTATTTTTATTTTTTTTTTTTTTTGTGGTACTGGGGTTTGAACTCAGGGACATTCTACCTCCGAGCTACACCCCCAGCCCTATTTTTTTTTATTCTTTATTTTGAAACCGGGTCTCAATGAGTTGCGGAATGCCTCACTAGGTAGCTGAGGCTGGCCTCGAACCCGGATCCTCCGGTCTCAGCCTCCCGAATGCTGGGATTACAAGCGTGCGCCACCACACCCAGCTTCATTTTACATTTTATAAGGAAGTCCTGTATGCCAGGCACCGTGGGTATAACAGAGACCAGGAGAGGAGAGACAGGGCCTGGGGCTTAGCTGGGGGGAGGGAGATTGACAGCTGATTGATCTGTGGGGCGCTGGGGGCTACAGGACTGACCTGGGTGGAGCCATCTAAGCTGAGACTGGAGGCGCGCGGCCTTCAGCTGGTGAGCAGGATCTGGCTTCTAGGTCAGCCCCTGTTCGGACTCTTTCCCAGCAGGGCCAGGTAAATGCTGAGTCAGGTGGTAAAGCGATAAAGTATCTTTGTCCCTCTCAGTCACATGCCTGCGCACCTGGGTAGGGCCGGGGATGACACAGAGAGGGGCGGGGCCACCAGGGAGTGGAGCCACAGCTGGGCCGGCCCCGTGTGCTTGGGACGACTCTTCTGCACCCTCCGCCCCGGGCGCAGGAGTCACCTGACACACAGCCACAGTCCTAGACATGGTGTTGCCCACCCGCTCGACCGGGCCTGGCATGATCCCATGGTGTCTTAGGTCACCCTCCAGGACCCCGGCCACCAGCCATTCTCCAACAGCACCATGCCCCCCTTGCTGGGCTGGGAGCTTGCGGGGCATCAGTGGGCCCGGCCAGGGGCTGGTTCATGGCTGGCTCTGCCCTCTGTGCTGGCCCCACATCCCGGTTGGGCCTCCATTTTCCAAGGAGCCGAGACTACACAACTCTGCGTGGAGACTGTTTCTGGGATGGGCGCCGCTGAGGCCCTCGGTTCCAGAGAAAGAGGAAGCCAGTTCTCAGGCCTGTCTGGTGAGGGTTGCAGGCACTGGCACGCACCCAGGGACCTGGGCAAGGAAGGGTGCCTGGTGCCAATGGGGTGATGAGGAAGGAGGCTGCAGTGCGTGGCCATGAGGTGGGGGAGAGGGCCTACAGGGGGCGTGACCATGAGG
>PVLC010010833.1:0-22058 GCA_004027655.1 Graphiurus murinus
GGGAGAGGGAGAGGGAGAGGGAGAGGGAGAGGGAGAGACTGGTGCCCCTGGCGTTCAGCTCTGACCTCTGTGAGCACGGAGGCAGTGACTTCCGCAGTCGGAAGCTCTGGGCCGCCTCAGGTTTACAGTAAGGTCTGGCTAGTCACGAGGGCGAGTCTGGAAGGTGTCAGAGGTCTGTGCTGGGCTGCGGCCGAGGGGCTGCGGCCTGTGCCCCAGCCCAGCAAATGCCTGCGGGTGAGGTAGGAGAGTGCACGGTGATGGGCCCCGGGATGGCACAGACAGAGTCTGCCCAGGTGCCGGAGGGAAAGACAGGCTGCAACTGGGTCACTGACTACGTGGCCCTGCTGCCTGCCCTCAGGGCGGCCATGTCCTGCTGACTCTGACCCTCTGTGTCCAGCTGGCCCTTCCTGTCTGTTAGCTCAGAGGACGTTGGTTAATTCCTCAGCCTGAGGACCTGCAGCACCAGGGACAGGGCAGTGCCCTGGGCAGACGGTGGTGGCGGGTGAGATGCCCCTGAGCGCCCCTTGTCCCCAGCCTCCCTGGGCTCCACAGAGGCCGAGGGTCAGCTGTTTCTGCTTCCTGGAGGGGCCCTGGGCCTGGCTGGAGCCCTGGGAAGGGCAGGTTCTGGGAGAGGGCCCCTCAATGCCCAGGCTAACCTCGCTGAGGGAGTCAGCCCTGCAGCCTCCCAAGTGACCTGCAGAGATGGACAATGGGGACTGGCGGTCCCTGCAGAGCCTGGAGTTTCTCTGAGAGGCAGCGTGGCTGGGCCAGGCTGGCCTGGAGCATCCAGCATGGAGCTCGGGAGACCATATGACCCGGGAGCACAGGCTCCTCGTGTGGCCACCAGCAAGGCTGCCCGTCTTCCCACATGGGCTCCGGGTCGCCTGCGGTCCCTCTGTAAGGTCTGTGAACACACAGCTTCACAGAGGAGGCACGGAAGCCCCAGCAGTCCCAATGGGACACAGGCTTCCTTTTTTTTTTTTTTTTTTTTTTTTGATACTGGGGATGGAACCCAGGGACATTCTACCTCTGAGCTACACCCCCAGTCCTACTTTTTATTCTTTATTTTGAAACAGGGTCTCACTAAGTTGCAGAGGGCCTCACTAAGCAGCTGAGGCTGGCCTCGAACCCAGATCCTCCTGTGTTAGCCTCCCAAGTACTGGGATTACAAGTGTGCTCACAGGCTTCCTTTGATGACAACACTGGCTTCAGCGCTCTGCACGGGACCCCTGTCCTTGAAGGAGAATCTGAGGGGAAAGCATGTACTATGTTAGGAAGCCCGGGAGCCCCCAGGGTCCGGGATAACTGGCTACTGTAACCCCTGGCCTCAGGGAACAGGCTTTCTCCCCGAAGACACTCGGAGCCCCGCCGCCGATGGCTAGAGAGTCACCTGGTGGGCGGCAACTCAACTTACCCCCAGTACTCGGACCTCTGCGACAGCCAGAGCTGACGTATAAGGACGCTGGGCTGCAGATCCAAGAGTGTCCCGGTTTTGGAACCTTCTAGGACCCTGCTCACTGCAGAAATAGGAAACTGTCTCCTCCGCAGCTCTGCCCCAGCCTCGTGGTCCCTGAAGCGCCGAGGTCCAGGGCCTGCGTCCCAAGGACAGACCCAGGCACGTCGGCAGCATAGATGTCAACCCAAGTTCACAAAGCCGAAGAGGGTACTTCTGCAAGGGAAGCACGAGGCCGCCTGCCTCCCTGGGTCTCCGAAACAACCCTGTCTTCTGTGATGCTGCCTGGACAATCGCTCCTCGAGGAGAAAGGCAAGTTAGATGCTATTGTGCAGAAGAATGGCTCGTTAGAAGAGCGAGGAGATCGCGCCCCCAGCTGCGGTATCGTCTTCTGCACACGCAGCTGAAGAGGGGGCAGCGTGCGTTTTGAAGGCCTCAGCAGAACGAGACGAGAGGCCGACCGGCCATTCCTTCTGCTCCTCGGCGGCTTTCCTGCAGGTGTGAGCCTGCCGTGCATGCTGAGAAGGGCCAGTGGAGCGAATCTCCGTGGGCAGACAGACAGACGGACGGATGGAGGATCCTGTCTGTCCGGCTGTTGTGAGCCTCCCGGTGGTGGCAGAGATCAGGGAAGGGAGGAGCTGGGAGCACAAGGCACGTGGATTTATTCCACTCGGGGGGACAGCTGACACACGAGTCTTAGGACACGCGTCTCAGGACCCGTCACGGAGACACACACTAAAAGCAACGAGCGTTAGAAAGAGCGCGGTGGCGCCGACACAACCGCAAGCAGTCCGGGGCCTGCGGCGTGGCCTCCGCCGCCATCAGGGTTTTAAGAAACCGGTTCCATCTCCTTCCACAGAGAGAGCCAGCTGTTGTCTTTAGTTTTTTTTTCTTCCTTTCTCCTTGTTCTGTTTTAAAATGCGTAACGTCTAATTACTTCTGGGAAAATGAGTCTCATTAAGTTAAAATTCTAGCGTGCTTGAAATCGCCTGACTCTTCTTCCCGGGCACCTGCGCCAACGGCAACCCCTCGCTGGAGTTTTGCCGCATTGGGCCGGTGTCGTGGAGTCATACATGGAAGGGCCTTGGGGGCTGCAGGAGCAGGCTGGGCCGGCCCGGGGGTAGTGACGGTGAACCCCAATGTCCGTCACCCCACCTTGCACAGTAGCAATAGAGTCCTGGATTTAGCTGGAGACATGGGCTCCTAAAACAAAGACCACCAGCTCCCTGGCAGCACGGCGCGGTCATGTGACTACATCCGGCCAATGGAGTGAGAGAGGAAATGGCAGTAGCACTTCCAGGTCAGGCCTTACAGCCTGCCCTGCCCCTCCCCCCAGAGGGAAATGATGCCTGTGAGTCCTCTGGGATCCTGAGCAGGATGGAGGATCAGCCAATACCGGATGGGGCGCAGTGTGGAAAGCCTGGAGCCTCCACATCCTGGGGTCACCGCATGACCCTGGCAGCTTCTGCCTGGAGTGTTGAAGACAGAGGGACATTTCTATTCTGTCCAAGCCAGTCTTACTTGGGTCCCTCTTCCTGCAGCTGAATTCCTCCCTCTCCTCTCCTCTCCTCTCCTCTCTTCTCCTCTTCTCTCTCTCTCTCTCTCTCTCTCTCTCTTGCAGAACTGGGGATTGAACCCAGGGGCATTCTACTTCCGAGCTACTCCCCCAGCCCTATTCTTTACTTTTTATTTTGAAACAGGGTCTCAGTAACTTTCGGAGAGCCTCACTAAGTAGCTGAGGCTAGCTGTGAACCTGAGACCCTCCTGCCTCAGCCTCTCAAGTACTGGGATTACAGGCGTGCACCACCACACCAGGCTGAATGCTTCTTTTGACAATGCACTTGCGCATGCTCACACTCGTGAAGCCACAGATTTACCCAGATTTCCTGCGTCCTCGCTGTGTGAGTCAGCTTTGGGTGAACCTTTCTCTCTAACTACCTCTGGCCAAAAGGCATGGGCAGAAGTAACACCCATAAAGAGAAGGATCATGTGCCATTTAGGTGTAAAATGCTGAAAACAACATCATTTCCATGCAAACAAGCAGAGGCCAGATCATCTGCAAAATCACAATGGGATTTCCTGGACCACAAGAGGCCTGAGGACTCGGAGAAACTAACTCCTGAGGAAGGCAGGTGCTTCCCAGGATGGATGGGACGGAGCACAGGTTCTCCTGGAGCAGAGCGAGGGCGGCACAGGGCTCCTACGAGCAGTTCTTCCACGATATTTGACAGGCTCGCCGTGTAGAATCACGCGTGGGAAGCTCATGTCTGACCTGCAGAAGCTTCTCCGTGGAGCCTGCTGTGGCTCAGGATAGACCAGAGGAAGCGTCGCCCTGTGGCATCAGCCTGTGAGGGGCACAGGGGTCACGGCAGAAAGGGAATGAAGCCTTTTCTGCAGTTACCTCACCCATGGAGCAAAGCCTGTATACAGCTGGGGTAATGGGGGCAGGTCCTCCGGAGCTCAGGTGAAGCCCCGGGTGGCGTGGGGAGGGGGGAAGAGCCACACACCCCTGGGGAGACCCAAAGCAGACTCCTGGCCCCGATCCTAAGAGATGCTTTCTGCTGATGAAGATTGGACACCCCAACACCAGCCTCCCCAGAAGGCGGCATCTGCAGGCCAGTGGGCAGGGGTGTGAAAACCTTGCTCTTGGGACCTGGCGACCAGGAGCCTCCCTGATGGTGAGGCTGGACCAGGACCGCTGATCACGTCCAGGGAAGGCACCCAGCCCACCCTGAGGTCAAAGGTTCCGCGCTGGGATCATCAGGGGACTGATGCGTATGTGCACTGGGGTCATGGCGGAACTGCAAGCTGAGATGGTTCCAGGATCCATATGGGTCAGGAACAGAAGAGAGAAGACATGCCCTTCAGTTTTGACAATGATACAAAAAAAAAAAAAAAAAAAAAAAAAACACCTGAATGGTGTCATGTCTTTCAAAGCCACCTTCTCCTTGATCAAGGAAAATCCTGTAGCAGAAGCAACACGCAGAGGAAGAAAGAGGTCCATTGGAGGAGAAGCTGCATGTTGGCGTTTCTAGAGAAATCAGCCGTCACAGGGTGGACACAGCGGGAAGTTTTGATTACACAGAGACGGCACAGGGATGCCGAGCTGCGAAAGACCCCCCTCAGATACCATCATTCGGACCCAGTGTTGAGCTGACGCTGGGTCTGTGTAAAGCAGGCTTGGAATTAGCAGCCCTGTGGCAGCCTGCCCTGAGCGGGGGAGATGCGGGTGGAATTGCTTGGCTTTTTATGGATTCCTTTTGTGTCTTCTGACGCAGGTTGAATTGCACTTGACGTGCTCAGCAAGAATACTGAGGTGAGGTCTCCTGCTCACACTGGGTGCTGGGGAAGCGTCCAGGGCCCGGTGTCCCCGGGACCCCAGGCGCTGTGGGTAGGTCCAGGGGCTCTGGTGCAAGTACAAGGGAAAGTGGTGCTCTGGGGGCAGCTCTGGTGCAGCAGACATGGGGACCCTCCCAGAGACTCTGGCTTTGCTGTTCTCCCTCTGGGAGGGTGCAACTTTACAGCACTTAAATACATACTAGATGGGGCCATTCATTCCCTATCAGTGCTGAGGAAAAGGCGTGTCAGCCAGAGGCAGAAAAGGGTATGGACACATACCTATAGTGTGGACAGAACTCACACACCCTGCAGCTGGCGGCATCAGGCTCTGCCCGGGTCCCCTCTGGAGGCAGGACAGCCATTGAGGACAGACTGTGCATACAGGAGTGGCTGAGTCCTCAGAGGAACCATTTGCACAGTGCCCTGCACAGGACCACAGTTACCTCCTTCCACTGGTCCATTCCCACTGGCCACGCCCACGGAGAGTTTGGGAGCCCACGTGACCATGAGAAACAGCTGCATGCGGGCGGATTTGGCCCAGAGTGGGCTGTGCAGTTTCCCGCGTGTGCCCCTTCCCTGCAGCTGGGAGGCTGAGGCCGGGCTGAGAGGTCTCTGAGGAGCTTGGAAGGGCACGTGTAGCTCCGGTGAGCAGTGACCCTGGGTCATGAGATGGAGATCCAGGAGATAGATGGAGGGCCAGGGGATGGGGGTCCAAGAGGTGGAGACTCAGGGGACAGAGCTGCAGGAGGAGGAGATCTCGGAGACAGAGACCCAGGAAGAGGAGACGCAGGGGGAGGCGGGGGTCCAGCAGCTTGCAGGCTGCTCTGCTCGGTCACAAGAGGGGAATCTACCCAAAGCGTTGGTGGCGTTCCTGTCCTGCTCCAGCAGAGCTGTATATGACTTTGGGGACTTCATCTATGGAATTTATTTTGCCTGTCTCCAGGTGGCCTAACAAGGACATTCAGGTGCTGGTTTACCCGGCTGGCTGCGCAGACACCGGAAATGCAGTTGTCCCAAATCTCTTCCCTTCTCTTTTTCTGTTGAGGGCCGAAGCAGGGCCTGGGGCTCAGCCCCTTGGGAAACGCTCCAATCAGAGAGGAGGCGGCTAAGACAGGGAGACGGGGGTCATTCAAAGCTGGAAGCAATTCAGGAAGTAGTGCAGTTCAGGCCAAAGTCAACCCCAAGTGCAGCGACAGGCCTCCGCGACCAAGCAAACCAGCCGCTTCCATCTGGCGGCAGGACGTGGCCGCAGGGGTGTGGCCGGAAGTGAACCCGCTCCCCGGGGTTCTCTAACCCATCCCTCCCGGCCTGGGGGCTGCCGTGTTCCTGGGGGACGATCCTTCGTTAAGTAACAGAAGATGAATAAAGACAGCCGCGGCCTGGAGGTGTCCTGGGGACACGGAGGAATCAAAGCCGAGCTCCATGCGAGCCGGGCAGGAGAAATTAATTTCAGCCCGCGAGTCCCCGTGGCGAGGTCTCATTAGCGCTGATTAAAAGGCAAAGCTCGGTGTGCCGGGAGGGGACACAGAGCTTCATGAAAAGGAGGGACCTGCGGGGTCCCCTCTACTGCCACGAGCTGGGGCTGCAGGGCCCCGTCCAGGCACGTGGCCGGCCACGAGGGCAGGTCCTCCTGGAGGCTCGGCCTCCACCAGGGCCGGTCTGTGTCCACCTCCCCACACCGTCCCTCCATGGGCGACCAGCCATCAAATGCAGTGTCTTCAAATCCACCATTCCCCGTTCCTCGTTCTGTGGTCGGGGCTCCAGGCAGGGCCGGCCGGTGTCTCCTCTCTCCATGTGACCTGGGGTTGCTGCCTCAACTGTGTCCAGCAGGTGCCAGGCTGAGCTGGAAGGTTCTGGAAGGTTCTGGAAGGTTCTCTGCACCGGCCCCCATTGTCAGCACCAGAGAAGCAGCCTGTCCCGGTCTCTATCCGGGTCTCTGAGGTGATGTGGAGAGGCTTTTACTGCGAGGAGGAGGCCGTGGGCCTTGGCTCCGCTCAGGAGAGACAGCGCTGCCCCCCGGTGGGCGGGCAGGCAGCCTCTGCTTCTGCTGGCAGGAGAGTGGCCTGCACTGCAGGGAAGGGTCATGCTGGGCCTGAACTTGAGCCTTTAATTAGACTAATTAGACCTGTCCCATCCCCACCCTCTGCTCCCTTCCTCCCTCCGTCTTCTCGGACCCAGCTGGGAAGAAGGGAGACAGAGACGGGAGAAACGCATCCTGTGATGTGCTTATTCCTAAGAAACAGAGCCCAAACACATCATTTTGGGGACTTTAGAAAGTGCGTCTTGGGTCTGTCCTGGTGTCCCAGCTCACTGTGCTGAAGTGACAGGTTGTCAGTCAGGGACCGTGACCCAACGGCTCAGCTGAAAGCCACTCGGAAAACCGTGTCCATCCCAGCCCTGGCGGGAGGCCAGCTGCCAGAGCCCGGGCAGAGGCTGAGCAGCACCTGTGGGCTGTGGAGCCCTTTGTGCCCGCAGAGGGAGGGCTGAGCGACCGGCCAAGGTGTCGGCGTGGACTGAAACCGGCTCTGAAGGAAAGCGCAGACACGGCAGGAACCTGGGCGCCCTTGAGCCTGGGCATTGTAGCTAAATGGATTTGAAGAGCATAAACCAAAGAAAAACAATTATAGCTACGAAACCACAACTAAATACATCTGCTTAATGAAGGAGACCGTGAATAAAATAATCAGACAGCTGAGGGAATGGGCGAAGATGTCTGCACAGTCGATAAGTGGAAAAGAATGGGTATCTGTTTGTGAATCAATGTGAAATAGAGACAGGAAGCCCCAAAGAGCCGACCCAGGAACGGAGCAGGCAGGGCAAGCCAAGACAAGCAAGAGACAGGGAACAAGATGGCCGAGCAATGTTCCTTTGCTCCTGGCAGTGGTATGAGGGCTGGCTGTCCAGCACGGGCAGGAGACAGGGACATGGGGAATGTGTGCCCTGCCCCGCCATGCTTCTGGGGTGTGGGCCTTACCGCAGCTGAGGTGCCTCCGCCTCTCAGAAGCCTCGGGCTCCTCACAGACCAGCCCCAGAGGCCCTGCAGGGAGGTGGCTGCCAGACCCTGGGGAGGGAGGGTGTCCCCGTCCCTGTCCTTCTTCCTGATCCCAGAAGCTCTCAGGATCCCTGTGCCTCTCGGGGCTGGTCCTAAGCAGATTGGAGACCTGGAGGCCTCAGACCTGGACAAAATGACAATGTCCCTCGCTTACAGGAATCAGATCAAGCTTCCTATCGCAGCCTCGAGCCCGTGCTAACAGGGACGCTGAGCACCGCCTGTCTTCTTTGCTAAAAGTTCAAGTTCAGATTTTATGTTCTTGACAAGTTGTCATGGAAGTTGGATATCTTAGGTTCAACTGCCTGTTAAAACATGCCCTTTGCTTTCAGAAACATGACAAATCAAGAGAAGGAGAAGAAATGCTTGTTTTTGTGCCCGAGTTAGATCAGGTGCTTTTCTTAACCAATCTGGGAACCGGGGGGAGGTTAATGATAGTAATCAGCTAACTGACGTGTCAGAGTCCCTTGGGAAAATAAATGCTGCTTTAGAGGTTGTAAAGATAAATCCAGTCTAGAAAGCACAGCGGGGATGAGTGATTGGCTACTAATCACCCTGCGTCAACTATCAATAGCGTCAGCTCAATTCCAGTCCCAGGAAAACAGATGAGGCCCGCAGCTAAACTCATCAACGGAAACGAAGGCGCCCAGGGTCCCGGTGCTGCGGCGGCGCTTCTCCTGCCTGCGGTGTGCAGGCGCAGACCTTGCCAGAGCACCGGGCAGTGCTGGCGTCAATGGCCGGGCCCCCTCCCCTCCACCTGTGCGGTGTTGGTCCCAGCTGGGGACAGAAGAGCCACCCAGGGTGTGTCCTGCTGTGCTCTGTCTCTGGTTGTGGGAGCCGCAGGGGCAGAGCTGTCTCCACCCCCGACTGCCCCCTCCAGGTTGGTGCAGCCACCAGGGCTATGTGGGCACCTGAGACCCCGCCCCTTCCCATGTCCAATCAGAACCCTAGGACTCCGCCCCCTCCCACATCCAATCAGAACCCTAAGACCCACCCACTCCCACATCCAATCAGAACCCTGAGACCTGCTCCCTCCTACTTCAATCAGAACCCTAGGACCCCGCCCCCTCCCTCATCCAATCAGAACACTGGGACCCTTCCCTCCCATGTCCAATCAGATCCCGAGGCTGGATGCCCAATGACCCCGAAGCCCAGGGAGGGACTGGAACCTCTCAGGAGTAACTTCAAGGAGATGCTATTTCTCTTATGGGGCCTCCTTCGTGGGCTTCTTCCGTGACAGCCAGGGTCTCACAAGCCTGGTTCCCTGCCCGCGAGTCACAGCAGTGGGGACTGTATAGGAAAAACCCTCCACTTTCTCCTGGAGCAGAATTATTCTTTCATGTTATTTTTTGACGTGCGGCCTCTGCTGGAAACGGAAGCCTAATTAATTAGTTCACATGGCTAAGCATTCCCAAGCAGAAGCATGGGCAGGCGCAGTCCAAATCTCTCCTGCGCCCCCAGGTGAGCGCGCCCGCACCCTCTGTCATTCGCAGAAATCGCTGGACCTGGGGTCATGGCTGAAGACTGACCAGGTGTCTCATTTATCAGGGACATGGGGCTCTGCTGGGATCCAGGAACCCAGGACACGGAGGGAGATCACCATCAGGAGGACAGCCGGGGGTGGGGGGCAGGTCCACTCCAGAGGAGGGGGGTCCCGGGAGCGCAGGCTGGAGGCGGGTGGGCAGGGAGTCTCGGGGAAGGCTCAGGTTGGGGCGGGGCGGGGTCAGGAGCAGCAGCTCCCTGGCTCCGGGGGCAGACGTGAAGGTCTGGGGAGGGGTCTCAGGCCCTGCGTGGTGCAGGGGGAAACGGGGCTCCTAGCAGCTTCTGCGGATGTGCCCGGAGGGGCTGCGATGACCACGGCCCTCTCACTGTGACTCCCCACAGCCCACTCCTTTCTCCATCCCAAACTTTCTCAGGGTCAGAAGACCAAAGTTGACAGAAGGGCTATCCATTGGGATGCCTTCGTCAGGAAATCACCGATGCCAAACTGGCCAATGAAACAAAGGGGTTGTCGGCTCCTTTAACAGAGAGGTCAAGGCCCATTGGCTTCAGGCGCGGCTGCATCCAGGAGCTCAGGTGCTGTAGTCAAGAGCTTCCCTCTACTCTTGGCTCTGCTTTCCTCTATGTTTGCTGCAGGGTGGGGCAGGTTCCTCTGGGCATCTCTACCTCCATCTCTGGAAGGGGAGAGGATCCCCGAAGGCAAAGCACAGAGCTATTAGAGGGAGCAGAGGAGAGCCAAGCATCCCCATGGCATCAGCCATCATGGACGCAGGCAGAGCTTTCCCTAGGATGCAGGAGGAGGGAGAAAGTGCAGGGCGCTGTGGCGCAGACTCAAGTCCACTGACTACCTGTGGGGCCTCCTGGCTTCCATCCTATTCTTGGCAGACTTTCTGTTCAGTGTCGGACCAACGCAGACCCCAGGCTCCGGAGCGTCTGGGCTTCAGGAGCAGATCTGGTCTCTGAGATGAGCAGCCTCCTGGCAGTGCCGAGTGCAGTCCTGACCTTGGCTGTCTTGTCCAGGTGCCCTCCGCCCCATGCAGGAGAGCTCTGCCCCTGCTGGAGAGGAGGAGGCGGGTGCTCCCTGGTGGGCCCCGTAGGGGGCACTGAGCCCCCCTGAATATGCGTGTCCAGGAGAATAAATTCATTGTCATGAGAAACTGCTGCAGAAAATGACAGAGGAGAAAGTCGGGGTTAGGGATAACTAGGACAGTGTGATTACAGTTCTAAGAAAGAGAGAAAGGAAGGAGGGAAGGAAGGAAGAAAGAGGGAGCAAGAAAGAGGGAGGAAGAAAGGAAGGAAAGAAGGAAGAAGGAAAGAAAGGAGGAGAGAAAGAACGAGTGAATTCGTTCATCTGCCTTTGCCCAATGCTCAGCAAGAATTGGCCGTACTGCTGGAGACATCCTCTCTTCATTTTCTGTGGTCTCTAGCTGCCCCGCGATGAATGCTGCGGTGTTTAGAACATGAAAATATCCTGAAAGTTACTTGGAAAGAAGGGGAGGCAGGTGGGCTGCACCCCTGGCGAGAGGGGGCACTTTGCTGCCAGGGCGGCGGGGAGCCTGCTGGGACTTGGGTGCTTCAGGGACTCGGGAGACCTTCCAAAGCACGGCTCCTGGGACAGGAATGGACCCAGGGCTTCCTCGGTGAGTGGTGGAAGAGACCAGTCTCCTGGGACGCCCGAGAAATCATGTGATGGGAGTGGTCTGCAGAGGAAACAGGAGGGAGGGAGGGAAGGACGGACGGAAGGACAGATGGATGGACAGACCACGTAGGCACACCTCTGTGCCCCTCAGTGCTGTCTCCTTACGAACGCAGCCTGAGGCCAGCTGGCTAGTAGCTCGGGGAGCCGGGCTCCAGAGACTCGGGCGGAGCAAGGACATAGGTTCCAGGGCGTCAGGGCAGCGGGCCCAGGACAGGGCTGGAGGTCGGCCTCAGCATTTCAGGTAGGAAGAAGTGGTGGGCACACAGACCCATGTTTTCCTCATCTTCAGGGTCCCCCATTTCCTGGAGCCATGCTGGAAGCAGCCCCTCCGCACCCCACACCCTGCAGGGTGACCTGGACCCCCCCACACTGTGTCTTCCTGCCGAGCTCCACGCCCACACCTTCTACCACGCTGTATTGGACTGGAGCGAGCTTTCCTGGAACTGACTAAATTCTGTTTTCTGCATGACTCAGAACACTGGGGCAAGACAGGGAATCAGCCAAGTTAGATGAAAGTAATTGCATTTGGCAGAACTGATGTATGAGTTCTGAAAAGGAGCGCCGTCCACCGCCAGCCTGGGAGAGACTGCGGGCTGGGCGTTCACCATCCCCAGCCCCAAGTTCCAGTAGAGCATCTGCCCGGGAGGGCTGTGCACCGAGCAGCTGGGACCCTAGAGGCATGCATGGGGGGGGGGGCGCTGAGGGAGGGGGCGCTCGGCCTGTCCACTGCCTAGACCTATGGATTCGGGCAGAGCACCCTTGGATCTGCCTTCCACCCTGGCTGCCCCTGCCACTCCAACGGTGCCAGCAGGAGACCTGGACGTCACACTGGCCAGACAGGAGGGGCTGCAGCCCTACATGGTCACAGGAGCCTGGGAGGATGACCCCTCCTTCATGAAAGCACAGGGCTGCTGGATTGCTGGATGCGCAGACCCCCCACCTCGGAGGGCTCTGGCAGCCTTTCCAGAGCTGTGTGGCGCCAGTGCTGGCCACTGACCTCCTGCCCCCACTCCACAGCCCGTCCTGCCTCCCCCCAGGCCCCCTAAACCACACCCTCACTCCCCTTTCTCTGACCACACCTTCAATCCATCTCCCTTCTCTCCCCACAATGCCGACCCTCCCCCGGGGACAGCCACCCTACGTGTGCTGGGCTCGGCGAAGCGGCGGCGGGACCTGGACGCCAGGGCTCAGGGACCTACAGGTGAAAAAGCTGTGGCTGCCTCTCTCAGACACACGAGGGCCTGCTCCAGTGTACAGGAAGGCCTGCCCACCTGGTCACCCTGGGCCAGGCTGATAGCGGCTCGGCCACTGGCCACAGGTGCTTGCAAGGGTCAGAGGGAGTCAGCGCCCTGGGCAGGAGAGTATAGGGTCCACCCTGGGCAGGACACCCCTCCCTTCCACCTCCACGGGACTCTTGAGGTCACAGGACTAGCCAGCTGCAAGGCCTGCTGGGAAGTGGCTTCCAGCCCTAGACCTGGGAGGGAGGGTGGGCATGGAGGCCTCCTGCAGCCCTGGGCACAGCTCTGCTCAGACCCTGCCAACTGCCCCTTGTCCTGGCCTCCGGCCTGCCAGGGTCTCTGCTGGCTTCTCCCCGGGATGCACCTGTCCCCGGGTCTGTGTCCTGCGTTTCTGCCTCCCGAGAGTCCAGGGAACTGGTCAGGCTCCAGCCTCCAGGAACCCAGGCTGTGAGCCGTGGCCGCCGCACCAGGTCAGCGCTGATTTCCTGGGCTGGGAATCTCCCCGTAAAGATGTGGGGAGCACATAGCCAGGGACACACGTGGGGACATGGAGCCAGGGATACACTCGGGGACATGGAGCTCTCTGTCTTTTCCTGGTACTTGCATCTCCATCTGGCACATGCTGGTGTGTGTGAGGAGGGCGGAGGGACTTTATGTTCAGAAAGCTCAGGACTTGAGTCTGGTTCCTAGGAAACAAAACCTCCCAACGAGGGGGGAACTCTGCTCAGATGGGACATGCCTGGGGCTTCTTGGATACAAGACCACAGACATCATGGCTCACAAATCCAGTTTTCCCAAGCGCCCCTGTGCAGGGGAAGCTCTGAGGCAGGGGGATGATGGTATGGTCAGGAGAGGCCGTCCTGCAGGGCGCTCACAAGGGGCTGCTCCCATCAGGACAGACAGGCCCGCGCCATGCGACTTTCCTTCCGGGACCTCCCACGATGACCACGATAAGCACAGAGCGTGGGTCAGTTCCTCCAGAGACCCTGCAGTGCAGGCCACCCGGGACCCACGCCTGCGCTCAGGGCCAGCATGGGTGCTAGAGAGCTCTGCACAGGAAAGCCAGCAGGTCTCCAGGGAGGGGCCACGGCCAGCTCCAGAGGTGCAGCACACTCTCAACCCAGAAGCCCAGGAGAATCTAGTCGTGAGTGCATGCAGCGGGGCAGGCATCCCTGCTCGGGGGGGCTCCTGGAGGGCCATCTATTCCAAGATGCTTCCAATCAAAGCTGTGTCTCCACACGGCAGCAGGAGACGCCCAGAAGCAGTAAAGCCTCGTTTATTATGAGTTGTAAATCAGCCACTAAGTGCCCAGGAAGCGCTGCCGCCCACAGGAACCCGGCAGCTCCAGAGAAGAAGGCAGAGCCGGCTCCCCGCCGCCTCCAGGCCTCCCGATGGAGGAGGAGCCAGGGATGGCGTGCAGGGGCCGTGAGGCTCAGTACTGCCCGGCCATTCTGCAGGCTGCAGCCACTCTGACTCAGCACAACACAAAGGTAGAGGTGGGGGTCGCAGGAGGCTCCAGGACCTGCTGGGTCCACGTGGCCCCCACAGGGCTCTTGACACATGGCGGAGCAGAGCTGGGACTCCCCGGGGGCACAGGGAGGACACGGGCTCTGCAGGCGTGGCGTGGTGAGCCTCCCTGCGTCTGCCCAGAGTCAGCCCAGTGTGGCCAGAGAGGGTCCCAGACATGGAGGAGCAAGGGCGGGGTGCTCACAAGGAGCCCAGCGAGGACTTCAGGACCTACCCCAAAGACAGAGAGAGGGAGAAATTAACCGCAGGAGCCCCTGGCGGCTAGAACTTCAGAGGGCACACATAAAGAAGGAAGGGGAGGGACCGAATAGCAGAGTTGAAATGCAGTTCAGTCACCATGAGAAAATTAAATGGTGCACTGGGTGTAATGTTAAATAATTATTGACCAGTAATATTGTCAACAGAGGAAAAAAAAAAAAGAAGAAAGAAAAACAATAGCCAGGAGTCTGTATATTAACAGCCTAGCAGCCAGAGGGCAAAGATTAAAATTCAGCACGATAACTCAGAAAGGAGGTGGAGATTTAATTAATTTAGAGTGCAATAAATGAAATGCACATTGTTTTGGTCAGCCTTTTCATCGCTGTGGCAAAAAAATACCTGGCAGCACAACTTAGAGGAAGAAAGGTTTAGTTGGCCCCAGTTTTAGAGGATTCGGTCCAGAGTGGGCTGGCTGCAAGGCAGAAACTGCTGGGAGGCGGGGCTTCAGAGCATGGCAGAGAAACACCCCCTATGGCAGAGAAACACCCCCTCTCACCTCAGGGCAGCCCAGGGGAGAGAGAGAAGGAAATAGAGAAACAGATGTAGCCCCTGCCCTCATCCTCAGTGACCTGCCTCCTCAGCCTTGCCCTCCCCTGACCCGGGCTGCATCGCCAACACATGGGGCTGGGGGCATTTTAAATCCAGACGTAACACACACGTGAGAAGGTGTGGTCACCCCCAGCAGAGGCGCACGCGCCTTACAAGCCTGTGCGGGAAGAAAAGGAACGAGGAGCCCTTGAGAAGAGCACACCGGGCCATGCATTTTGTGGAAAACACACACACATTTTTTTGCTTAAAACGTCTCCGGAAGGTTCACGGGAAACAGGTGACCCTCGGAGAGAACTCGGACACTCACCCCTGAGTGGTAGTCGTTAGAGGAAAAGACATGCATCAATGTCACAGCATAATCTTCCTAGCAAAAATAAGTCTAACGCTAAGGCCATAGAGAGTCTAACTTCAGCTGTGAATTGGAGGACGAAGGCAGGGTGTGCTTGGAGAGTGCACCTAGGGAGGGGTTTCCTCAGAGCGGGGAGGCTCTGGGTGTGTCTGAAGGGGGGATGGGCCAGGAGCACAGGAGAAGGAGGACACTCAGGACGGCGATGAGGAGGAGTCGGATGCAGGCCCACACGCATCGGAGCCGGCACCCCACCCCGCGCCATTTTTAAGCATTGTAAATATCTCCCAAAAAGGGAAGGTGGGAGGGATCCAGGTGTGCTGGGCTTTAGCCAGGACGGAGGCACACCAAGATGTGGCTCAGCAAGGCCAGGTCCAGGCTGAGCAGAGGAGAGCATGCATCCTGGGCTTCGAGGAGAGTGGACGGAGCTGGACCACAGAGCAGCCCCCTGCGAGGCTGTGGACACGGGCAGGACCCCCTCTGTGGCGGGTCTCCTGGTGCACCTGACGCGTCCCCACTGGCTCCTGCTACCCTGGCGGTGCGCCCCGCCCTCCCCTCCTGGCTGTCAAGGGGGGACGCTGTGTTCCTGTAACTCGCAGACACCTGTGCGCACGGCACGGGAACCGGGGCAGGCTGTCACGGGCTCATTCTGCTCAGGGAGCTCCTGGCCGTGCCCAGAGCAATTCTGACACAGATGACGCAGCAAGTCCACCAGACCTCGGGGACGGGATGTGACAGGTATGATTTATAGCTTCGTTAATTTCAGTAAACAGAGACTGAAACCTGCCGGGCCATTTGGCACCTCCACCTCGCAGACGAAAGGCTCGGGTCAGGAGCAGGAGTCATCCCGAGCCACCGCCAGTCCCCAAACGTGCCTTTCCACGTGGCGGGGTGAACCTCCACCCGCCACCTCCTCGGAGCGCCCTCCAGCTCGCCCCTTCCATGGAGTCTCAGAGCCGCCTGAAGGAATCCTGATGGTCAGACCACGGTCACCTGCTCAATGCTGTCTGGACCAGGAGATGGGGGTCTGCACCCCGGAAGCTCCAGGGAAGGCCTGGGTGGGGTGCTGGGAAATGTCGACCCCCACTGTTGGTGACAATGGGACCCTCGTGGGTAGATGATGGCTGAGGCCGCCTCCTCTGCCCAGCGCATCCTCGGGAGGGGCAGGCGGTGGTGGCTGACCAGGAGTGGGAAGAGGGGGGTGCTGAGGACAGGGCCACCCACACAGGGCTCCTAGACCCCGAGCCCTCCTGGCCTCGTCTGGAATCAGCCGCGGTGACATGTGAGTCAGGATCACTTGGCCATTAGGGAAAGAATCTCCGTCGGGCGCAGCCGAACACAGCTGTCACCCCAGCCACTCGGGAGGCCGAGGCAGAAGGACTGCAAGGGTGAGGCCAGCCTGGCAACTTAGCGAGACCCTATCTCAAAGTAAATTTAAACAGGGCTGGGATGTAGCTCAGCGCTCAGGCGTCCCTGGGTTTATCTCAGCACTAAAAGAAGACAAAGAACTTCAAGACAGACCGAGGACCGTGAGCAGGAGCTCCTTTCCTGCGCTCGCCCCTGCTCTGTCCCGAGGCTCTGAGCACAGGGTCCCCACAGAGCTGGCCCAGCCTCTGCTGGAGGGAGCGCGCACTGGGGGGAAGCCAGAGCCGTGAGCGGAGCTGGGCACCGGCCTGCCTGAGCCTTAGGAACTCGCTGTGACAGGGTTCTTCCTTTGCTGCAAGCACACAGGTGGGGCTGAGGGGGACGGCGGGGGACACGGCCTCGAGTCGGCGGGTCCAAATGTCACAGCGAGCACACGCCAACTGGCAGCCCGGCCTCTCTGACTTGAGGGAAGGTTCTCACAGCCTTGCACTAGTATTTCCTGATGGAGGTGGGAAAAGAAAACCTGAGAAACAGCGGGAGGCATTTGTTTTTTTCCCTTGCTGCCTCCGGTCAGCTCCCTTCCTCCCCAGCCATTTCGTCCAGGGCAGACACTCTCACCCCCAGCCCAGCAGCCCCGGGGAGTATTGATTGGAACCAGGCTCATTTCCATGGTTCAGAGGGTGAGGTGGAGCCTGCCCCAGCCCGCAGTCTGTCACCTGGCTGCTGGGTCCTCTGTGCAGTGTAGGCAGAGCAGGAAAGACAGGCAGGAGAGGATTCTGGGAAAAGAATCTGCATCCCTATCAGAAACCCGCAGTTACACCAGGAGGAAGTCACTTTGGCCAACAGGTGTCAGTGTATCAGGCTACCTGTGGACTCAGCTCTGGGGGGAAGACAGGATCTAGAGATGCTAGGTCCTCCTATTGGCAGATGCTTGCTGTGTCTGGACAGGGGAATCTCAGGATGTGCCAGGCTGTGCTGTGTAACAAACATTCCCCAGATCCTGGTGGGCTGCAGAAGTCAAGGCTGATTCCTTGCCCATGACTTTTGTCCACTGTCATGTGGCTGATGAGGATGAAGGTGAGGTTAACGATGATGATGACAATGAGATGGTGATAAGAATGCTGCTGCTGATGGTGCTGATGATAAAGAATATAATGATCACAGCCAGGCGTGGTGGTGCACACCTGTAGTCCTAATATTTGGGAGGCTGAGAAAAAAGGATTGTAGTTTCAAGGCTAAAGCATGGTAACATAGCAAGACCCTGTTTCAAAATAAAAAAATGGAAAGAGAAAGGACTGAGGGTGTAGCTTAGTGGTAGAATTGCCCTGGGCTAAACTTCCAACCCTCCTCTTTTTCACACACACACACACACACACACACACACACACACACACACACAGAGTTCCAGTTAGCATTCTTGCAGCTATAATCTAAAAGACTGACTTAGAGGAAAGATTTATTTTCTTATGGTTTCCGGCATAGTCCATGTGAGGCCGGGGACTTAGGGCATGGTGGCGGGAGGTAGAGAGAGGAAGGAGCATATGGGCTGTGCTCCTCACATCATGGAGTCCAGAAACAGAGAGAGAGCAGGGGGAGGAGGAGCTGTATATAATCTCCAAGGCCACACCCCCAGGAAACACATCCTCCAGTCACACTCTACCGGCCTTCCAGACACCACCCAGTAAATCCATTACAGTGGATGTGTCCACTTCTGGGATGACAACCCTCATGACTCAACTACATCAGCGCCAAACGTTAAGAAGTGAGCTCTTAGCCGGGCGTGGTGGCGCACGCTTGTAATCCCAGCATTTGGGAGGCAGAGAATGGAGGATCCGGGTTCGCAGCCAGCCTCAGCTACCTAGTGAGGCACTCCGCAACTTAGTGAGACCCTGTTTCAAAATAAAGAATAAAAAACAGGGCTGGGGGTATAGCTCGGAGGTAGAATGCCCCTGAGTTCAATCCCCAGTACCGCAAAAAAAAAAAAAAAAAAAAAAAAAAACCAAAAAAAAGAGCTCTTTAGGGGACATTTGATATCTAACTATAACACACCGAGTATTATGATGATAAATATGATAATCATGATGATGACTGAGGTGGTGACGCTGATGGTTATAATGCTGCTGCTGCTGCTGCTGCTGCTGTTAATGATAAAGAGCTGATCATGGACAAGATGGAGACAGTGAGGTTGACAATGACGAGGTTGGGGGAGGTGATGATAACGATAATGGCTGTGACAGTGGACAGCCAGGAGGTCAGGACACGCTTTCGCTTCCTCCAGAACCTTCCATTCCCATCTTTACCAACATTACTATTCTCCAGTTTCTCTGAGACAATAAAAAGGGTATGTGCTCGGCAACCACACCCCATGGGCGGACATAGACAACTGCTCACAAGCCTGCAGCAATGCGGCCGTGTGGGTTGTGGCAAGGTGCACCGGCACGTGGGTGTGGACTCAGCCTGCACCACCAGCGGCCGAGCCCGGCTCCTTCCTCTGCAGAATGAGGCTAATTATCATGCCTGTGCCGTAGCATGATCATGAAGGCTGTCTCAGATGATGCATAGCACCCTTGGTCACCATCTGGCATGGTGAGCGCTGGCGCATGCGTGGCCTTCCTTCCCCTCTACCTGTAGTTCTTCCATTGGAAGAACTAATGTGGGAATAGGGAGCCAGTGTAGGTCCTTGAGCAGGGCCTCTGCATGACGCATTCTGTGTGTGTACTCCTTTCCCTCCTGACAGATCCTCAGGAAAGGGTCACCCCCTGAGGACAGCTCCTCCTTATGAAGCAGGGACGTGTCCCCATGCACCAAGGAAGGACGTCCTCTGCTCCATCAGGGAGAGGGGCTATTTATAGAACGAGAGTGCATGCCGGTTCATATCATCATAAAGTGCTGCAATTATACAAAGCTGAATAATAATGAGGCTCTCAACCTCATTGTGTTGGAACATTATTTCCAGTGATCTAGTGTGGAGGTGAGATAAGATCCTAACCCTCCACCACGCGCATTACAAACAGCACACCAGAGAAGAGGCATGCTTCTCGCAAACAAGTGCAAGCTATCTTATTTTGCTCCCATTTTTAAAAATTATCTTAAGAATAATTAAATAGTTGTATCGATTAAATAATTGTAAGAATAATTAAAATTATTTTTAAAAATTGCATAGCCATGCACGAGCGCGCGCCTAGTCCCCCATCTTGGGAAATGAATTTTTAGTTACACATTCATGTGCACACATCCCTCTCCTAGAGCTAAAGCGCAACTCGCAGCCTTCCACCACCTCCCCACCAGTCGGCATCCGCAGCGTCCGTGGTGAACTTCTGCGGACCGGTGCCAGCTATACACACGCACACACGCATGCGCACACACGCATACACACGCTGCACCCACTGGACATGCGCACGGGAAAGCACAGCAGAGAGCCGCCGGATGGACCTCCTGGGAGGGGCTGCTGCCACCCGACAAGGCCGCAGGGACAAGTCTTTGGTTGTGACTTTGTGCCTGTCCTTCCAGATATCACCACCGGAAACACTGGATCAAAGGTGCACAAGATCTGAACAAGATCTGAGCCACTTCTTGGACGCCATATACCTCCCAGACCCTCTTCCCACACAGAGGCGGACTGCAGGGTTCTGATTGGAGGAGCTTAGGTCACATGACAGGTCTCCTTGGTACCGCGTTCCTCCTACATGCTTTTCCCACCCGGAGGCTGACTGGAGGCTTCTGATTGGTGGAGCCTAGGTCACATGACAGGTCCTGCTCCCCTGCCATGTTGTTCCTCCCAGAGCCTCTTCCTGCGGAGGCTCATGGGAGGCTTCTGATTGGCGGGGTCAGGTCACATGCTGGTAACATCACGTGAGGGCTGGCTGCAAGGGAGGCTGGGAAATGGAGCTCTGGTTTCCTCCGGAGAACAGCAAGATGTGTTCATGGAACCCACGTTCACAAGGACCACCAGAGCCGGGGCACTGCTGCTATGACCACAGGTCCTGCTCTGCACTGCATCACTCCTCTCTCCCGCCATGGTGCCTTCTGTCCCTGCACACCAGGCCCAGCCTATCTCGGGTCCAGAACCTTCTCCAGCATGTCTGTCCAGACCCCGGCCACGTGTCACCTCCTCAGAGAGACTTTCTCAGATCACCATAGATGACACCTCCCGATACAGGCACTCCAGAACATAATCCTAATCTGAGGACTTGAGCACTGATCCAGGGAGAGTGACACCTCCACTGTCGCCTCTGGCAACCTGCTCCACGCTTCCGGCTCAGCCAATCCCAGCCCGCGATGCTCCTGGGGGCAAGGCTGACCCTGTAGGCAAGTTGCCACTCTTTCAGCAGGCCTGGCCAAGAGCCTCCTCTGCCAGCGTGGGCAGTCCTCCTTGGCCTGCATCTACCATGCACAGGCTGTGGGGGGGACAACGCTGCTTCCAGACATCTGGCTCCTTCACGGGCTCTGCATGTCCATCAATAGTTGCTGGGGTGATGCTGACGGCAGGGAGGGAGAAAGCCCAGGCAGAGGGCTGGCTGCCTGTCTGCCCTTCTGCCTGAAGCATGGCTAGGGACACACTCCTCTGCCTTTCCCCAGCAAACCATGCCTTGTGCTGGAGAAATAAGCTCAGTGGCTCAGAGAAGGATGATGGACAAGGTGGTCCCGTTGGGCATGGGCCTCTGGCCTCTGCAGGCGGGCAGCCGTCACACGGCAGCACACCCTCACGGCTCTGCCTACAGGAACAGCAGACTGGTCCTCTGCATCTCCTGCCTGAGCTGGAGACATTAACTGGTTTAACACGGAGGCTGCGCAGGATGTGGTTGGCTTTGTGTGTGCTGAGTGGACAGGACTTGGAGTGTGGGAAGAGACACTTCAGGGACCTGGGGCAGGTGAGGACACCTGAGCAGAGTCTGAGGCCAGGGGGCTCACTAGTGCCCCCCTCAGCTGACCACCGACTATTCACTAGGATGGACACAGTGGGCCACCTTAGGAATTGGGGGGAGGGGCAAGCCAGTTGATTTCTTAAAAGACTGAATTTAAACCCCAACCCCTTGCCACAATGGTATGATTTTTATACCCAGTATTTATTACTGCATCCTGGGTGTCATGAGCCCAGCTTGGAGTGGGGACCCAGGGCTTGCCGGAGGTGTGGCCAATTGTGTAACCTCAGTTCCCTCATCACCAAAATGCAGATGACAGTGCTACCTAACTCCCTAGGTGAGAGTTAAATAAAAATAACCCATCAGAAGAAGCCCTTAGCACAGGAGAGGGGCTCAGTAAATAGAAGCACACAGTAGGTGCTCGATAAATGCTAGCCACTTCACATGCATAGGTGGACTGGACATTAAAGGGTGCAGAGACCATATGGCAATCCACCAAGCTGTGTTTTGGGGTGCTGGGTTCGACGGCAAACACTTCTCTGCCTCTCATAAATAGGGCCCTGGACTCAAATAATTATTTATGTTAATGTACCTTTTTGCTCCTCAACCCGTATCTCTTACGGGCTAGGTTCTATTCCTTGAAAGTCCATTTTAGAAGAAGAACCGGAACTAGAGCAGCTATTTATTATTTTCAACATTAAAGTTGACATTCTGCTTCCGTAAATCTTGCCTTTCACGCTGCCTGCGGGTTACTGGCGTTTAGGCAGCGCATCCATTTCAGGTTCTCCCTATCTCATTTCTCCTCCTCACCTTCAGAAGGAGAGTCTCCCCGCATTTTTTTCTCAACTCACTTTAGGTTATTTTTAATTTACA
>PVLC010010833.1:22158-49187 GCA_004027655.1 Graphiurus murinus
TAGGTTATTTTTAATTTACACCTGACAGAAAACTGAAATTGCTCAAACTTAAGCCTTCTCTCTTTCCCTCAAGCTTTTTTTTTTTTATCGGCTGCTGTCATTTCTCCCTCCCTCTCTGGCTTTCTCCCTCCCTCCCCCTTCCCTCTCTTTGTTAGGTAAAACTCCCACGTACAATGAATAAAGTGAGCAATTCAGTAGCGTTTCATGCATTCACAAGCCCCCCCCCCCCCCGCAATGTTTATAGCTTTCAGTATCTTTTACCTCCTTGGTGAAATTCCTTCTTATGACTTTATTCCTTTTTGTGTTACTGTAAGTGGAATTGTTTGATTCGTTTCTTAATTATTCTTTGCTGGTGTGTACAAACACAGCTGGGTTTTGCGTGTTGATCTTGTGCCTTGCACCTTTGCTGAATTCATTAGCTTTAGTAATTGTGTGTTCTCTAGGACTTTAAAATTGATAGCATCGTGTCCTCTTGAGTAGAGAGAGTCTGGCTTGGTCTTTTTTTTTTTTTTTTCCGGTACTGGGGATTGAACCCAGGTGCATTCTACCTCCGAGCTACACCCCTAGCCTTATTTTTTATTCTTTATTTTGAAACAGGGTCTCACAAAGTTGTGGAGGGCCTAAGTAGCTGAGGCTGGCCGCGAACCCGGATCCTCCAGTCTCAGCCTCCCAAGTACTGGGATTACAAGTATGCGCCACCATGCCTGGCTGACTTGGTCTTTTCCGATTTGGGTGTCTTTATCTCTTCCTTCTTGCTGAATTGTTCTGGACAGAACCTCGGGTACAATATCAATGCTGCCTGGTGAGCGTGAGCCAAACTGCTTTGTTGTGATTCAGAGGACACCTTTCAGGTTTTCTCTGCTGAGTGGATCCTTGGGGGTGGATTTCTCATAAATGCCCTTTATTGCGTTGAGGCCATTCCCTTATACTCTTAATTTTCATAGCATTTTTATCATGAAAGAGCATTGGATTTTGTCTCATGCTTTCTTGGCATCCGCGGAGATGGTCATGTGGCTTCCCCCTCAGTCTATTAATGTGACATAGCACATTGATTTTCTCACGTCCCAACCTCCCTCACAATCTGGGGATAAGTTCCACTTGGTCACGGTGTAGAATCTTTTCACTGTGCTTTGGAGTTGGGTTTGTTAGGATTTCGGTAAGGGATGTTGGTCTGGTGTGTGTGTGTGTGTGTGTTTTGTCTATATTTAGCATCAGTAATAATGGACTCGTAAACTAAATCTAGAAGCATTCCCCTCACCTACTGTTTGGGAGAGTTTGAGAACTGGTGTTAATTCTTCCTTGTCTAGTAGAACTCCCTCATTTGACTGTCTGGTCCAAGGCTTTTCTTTGTTGAGAGATTTTCAGTTACTGATTCAGTCTTTCTGCGTTATAGGTCTGCTCAGATTTTTTATTTCTTCTTCAGAAAAATTTGGATGTTCTTGGCCATCTAAAATTTTTAGCATACAATTGTTTAGTTTTATGGTCCTTTTTATTTTAGTAATATCAGTAGTAATGGTTCCATGTTTATTTATGATTTAGTTACATTTTCTCAGTCTACTTATTAATTTTCAATTATTTTAAAGAACTAATTTTTTACTTCATGGATTCTGTTGGTTGTTTTCAGTCTGTTTTCTCTCTGCAGTGATTTTTATTGCTCCCTTCCTACCCCTAGTTTTAGGCTTACTTTACTCCTTTTCTAGTTCCTCAGGGAATGAAATTATCACCCTCCCTCCCTTCCTTCCTTCCTTCCCTCTTCCCTTCTTCCCTCCCTCCCTTCCTTCCTATTGAACCCAGGGGCATTCTATCTCTGAGCTACTCCCCCAGTGTAAGGAAATGCCTCTTTAGAAACTACCTGCTGGCCGGGCGTGGTGGCGCACTCTTGTAATCCCAGCATTTGGGAGGCTGAGACCGGAGGATCCGGGTTCGCGGCCAGCCTCAGCTACCTAGTGAGGCACTCCGCAACTTAGTGAGACTCGGTTTCAAAATAAAGTATAAAAAATAGGGCTGGGGTATAGCTCGGAGGTAGAACGCCCCTGAGTTCAATCCCCAGTACCGAAAAAAAAAAAAAAAAAAAAAAGAAACTACCTGCTGCCTTATCGCTGGGCTCTGCCCTTCCTCTCCTGCCTCTTCAGCTGGCCCCTGCTCCCTGCAGCCCTGTCCGCCTCCCAAAGCCCACAGGAGGGGCCGAGCTTCAGCTGACTGACACCTCCAGAGGCCAGAAGACGCCAAGGGCGGGCCGGACACCATGGGACACAGCTGAAGCTTGTCACATTGGTGAGAAAGCATCAATTATCTTGATGTTTAAGTCAAAATGTTTTAAAGTCAAACCATCCCCCTACACACACACACACACACACACACACACACACACACACACACACACCCAGGGTGAACACCGCAGACTTCATCTCCTCGCCTGGACCTCTGCCATCAGCGCTGACGTGCAGAGCTGCCCTCCGCTGCTGCTCACACCCCTGGGCCCCCAGGGGGACCTGGCCACAGCAAAGATGGCTCTAAGGATGACCGTCGGGGAAGGCTGGGTGGGACCGAGGTCCAGGTGCATTCGGCCAAGGCCTCGTCGTGGGCACAGGCTCAACTGGCTCAACCTTATCCCAAGGACTCACTGTGGACTCCATAATGGAAGCCGTCCCCCGCCATGTGTAATAGAGGCTTCCTGGGACCCACACCTGAGGGGGACGCTGGTGATGGCAGGGAAGCTGGAGAAATTCCTCAACTGCTCCATAAATAATGGTGTACGGCTCAGACCTGTTGGGGGGACGGGGTGAGCCCTCCCAGAGAGCCAGTAGAAAGTGAGAAAAGCAGAGAACAGAAAGAGCCATCTTCTTAACAAAATCAATCTTCAGCTGTATCATTTTCACAGTCAGGACACAAAAAGCACAAACATGACAATCTCGGTGGAAAATAACACACGTTGGCAGATCACTCGTCTTTCCACAGCCAGGAGGTCGAGCTGCAGGTCCTCCAGCATGTCTGCTCAGCAAAAGACAGCGTAGCTCTCTGCTAAGTGGGGCGTTGACCTGCAGGTGGCAGCTCCCCGTTCACCTGCCAGGTGCCGCCCGCCACCGAGGCCGGCTGTCTCTCCTGGTCGGTGGGACAGGTGTGTTCTTCTCAGCCTCTGACTCCTGTTCCCATCCCAAGGCCAGCTCCGCCCCGCACCTGCATGCGCACCTGGCCTCAGGTAGGGGCGGCTGCAGTCTCTGCAGGCCGAGGGTCAGCTCCTTCTTTACGTCCAGAAACACGACCATGTGTGTTAGATTCCCTCTGCTGCCATCGAAAATCACCACGGCTTAGCAGCACAGACAAGGCAGTGTGTTTTGTTAAGGTTCTGTGGGTCAGAAGTCTGACACTGATCTAAATCAGAGCGTTGGTGCTACATTCCTTCCTGGGACCTTGGGGGAGGACCCCTTTCCTCTCTCACTCGGCTTGTTGGCTGAATTCAGTTCCTGTGGTCGTAGGACTGAGGTCGTCAGCTGGGGCCTTCCCAATCCCTGGCACCTGTACAAGCTTTGGCGCAGGCCCCTCCGGTCAAAGCAGTGACAGGTGCATCCCTCTGAGACAGGTGCATCCCTCTGAGATGCGGCTGCTCCCCTTCTTCTGGCTTGTCTCTGCCACTTAAGGACTTGTGTGACCACACCAGGCCCAATGGGTCCCCAGCTGCCTCCCTCTTTTGGGGGCCACAGCCTTACCACAAGGCCCCTTTTCCCAGTTAAGGCTCTAGATGTGGGCTGGACAGCAGGGCCGTTGCTCTGCCCATTGCACCACTGTGGCCTCAGCAGAGATTCTATTTGGTGGGTGCCCCGCAAAACGCTGTCCTGGGACATGTGTGCTGCTTGTCTGTCCACCTTACACGACGCTGAAGGCCAAGAACATTCATACAGTTTCCCAAGGTCCATTCAGTGACCGCAAGTGGAGCAAAAGGGTGCCCTCAACCCGTGGCTCCAGGGTGTGGGGCAGCAGGTGCTGGCTGAGCTGGTGACACACCAGGCGGTGGCTGCCCTGTGGCAAGGGGGCCCGGGTCAGAGTCCTGACTCTCCAAGAAAACCAGAAATCAGGACTTCAGGCAAAACCTCCCAAGTTTTGAGCCTTGGAAACTAATTCAAATGTGTCTACTCACTAGTGAGGTGCAGCAAGCGCTGGAGGGTCCTCCCAGCACGAGGCCCCGGAGCTGTCTGCGTCCTGAGAGATTTCCTATTTAACCAGCCCAGGGCATCCCACACAGGCCTTGCAAACAAATCCGAGCTGGCTGCCACTTGTGTTACCCCCGAGGGTCCAGTCCTGGGGCAGAAGTCGCTCTCCCGGCCAGCCTTCCATGAAGCCCCACCTCCAGCAGTTCCCGTCTGACCCACTGGGCTCCAACTCCATGGGGTGTCCCGTCACCCCTGCCAGCCTGCAGACTCTTCATGGAGAACCCCTGACTCTGTGAAGCCCCTCCCAACTTCTCCGGGGGGACTCTGAAGCAGTGGTTAAGTATGTGTCACGCAGTTTTCAATGACTAAGAAATACAAGAAGCACACGAAAACACAATAAAATGAGTGCACCAGACACAAACGATAAAGAAGGCCCAGTCCTTGCAGAAGAGGTTGCTGTCAGACCCGTGGGTTCCCTGAGCCCTGAAAACTCTGAGCCCTGAGCTCCGAGCCCTGGAACGCCAGACAATGAGTGGCGGCTGAACCTGGGCAGCAGCTGGGCCAAACTTGACCTTGAGGGTGCCGGCTTCTGTGCTGCCGCCCCAAGCTCCTGCTTCATCACAACACCTGCCTTGGGCTACCGCAAGCATTGCAAAGCGTGCAGCCGCTGCAAACCACTTCCAACTCTCTCTGGCTTAAAAAGCCACCATCTGTTTCCCAGCCGTGCCGTCTACCAGCATGTGGTAGTCCCAGTTCTCTGCTCATGGCGGCTGCTGCAGGGCCCTGCTGTCCTCACCAAGGACGGGTTCACCGTGGACGTCAAGTGCCCTGGGATAGAAGTGACCTGTAGGGCTTCTATTCACAGACCCTTCTAAGACATGGGGATGAAATAAGTTCTCCAGTGGGCCATGGTCTGGCCGAGGAGGGGCAGGGCTCAGGAGATGTGAGACTTCAAAGTGAAGGGTATCCGGATTCTGCAGGCACATGGAGGTCTGCCTGCTGTGTAGGGCCCATCCTTTGCCTTTGGGGGCCCCACAGATTCACTGCCGATGTGGGTTCCCCCAGCACCCAGTGTTGGCTGAAGGGCTGTGGGGTCCTGGCCTTTTTTTCCATTTAATGACACACCTGTTCCCACATGGCATGTGCACCCCTCACCTGAACAGGCTGCGGGGCCGCTGTAACTGCTGTAGGTTTTGATTCTAGGAGAAGGGTCCACATGAGAAAGCCCAGGCATTCTCCTTGGGGGATTCAGAGCTTTGGACATCGTCAGCTGGCAGTTCTTGCTTCCCAAATTGTGTGGAAAATTCCAGGATTGGAGTTTCACGCCACCGCACACGGAAGTAGACTGCAGGTCTCTGATACTTAGCAACATCCGCAGATGATTTGTCAGCTTCTAAGGCCTTATATTAAGTAGTTAGGACACAAATTCAATACCTACTGGGAGACTTAAAAGCTTCCAAAGCTCAATCCAGTTTATACTTCGGGAAGGTCCTGGAAGCCCCAGGCTCAAGAGGAAGCAATCAGGACCAAGTCTTCCACCTGGGGGGCACCCAGCAGGGAGTCCTGACAGGGCTGGGCACCAGGTGTGCTGAAGGAGCCGGGAGGGTTTGCAGATCAGCAAGGGCGGAACCTGGGCGCCAGGCTGAGTATGGGGTCAGGTGGTCTGAGCGCTAACCGCAGAGCTCTCGAGAGATTAGCAGAAGTGAGAAAGTGCGTAGGCCCTGCCTTCTCCTGTCGACCCCAGTCCACGGATGAGGCCTGGGGGTTCTGGACACAGGCTTCAGATTCAGTGGAGGGCAGCATCCCCTTCTCAGACGGGCAGCATCCCCTTCTCAGACGGCCAGCACTGGTCCAGAGAATGGCTTGTGACTATAGCAACCTAACAAAGTTCCCATGTCCTGGCTCTGATTGGTGTATGTATGGTTACGTGGCTCAGCTAGTCCAATCAGGGTGAATGTCAGTTTGTCTTGGAGCCAATGAGAAAGGCTCTTATACTTCCCACCGGCTGAGCCTTGGCTATACTGATTGGGTCAGGGCTGGTCACATGGTCACAGCCTGTTCCAATCAGAGTGAAGCCTGGACTTACTTCGGGGCTGCCGGAAGTGCCTTGGGCCTGGCCGGAAGTGAGGACGGGCTGGCCGCCATTTTGCCTCTGGCTGGAGGCCTGACGCCGAGCTGGCACTTGGAGCCTGATGACGAAGCCAGACCAGCTGCAGACGAAGATCTAAGGTGAAGAAACCCGAGCCCGGTTCTGACGGCATCGTTTGACGCCCTGATCCACTGTGCTGAGGCTCGTTCCAGGTCCCGGAGCCAAGCCCCTCCCCCTTTTCGCCTCTTTGAGTGATTTGAGCTGGCCTCCCCGCGTTCCACTTAGGGTTCTCCTAACTGCAGAGCCACATCGGAATCCAGAGACTGGATAGTGCCACTTCCCAGCCATGCCATCCTGAGCCTCGGCCTCCTGTGCCTCGGTTTCCCCATCTGGACAGTTTGTGACAGGCACAGGCGCTCTCACTTCTGCATTTCTCCAGCCTCACTTGGAGTCCGCCCCTGCCCCGCAGCCTTGATGCCCACAGAGCACTCTGTCCCAAGACCAGGAGCTGGTCTGCTGTCTCCTCGGCCGTCAGAAGGGGGAACAGAGCCAAGCAGGACAGCATCTGCCCACCGCTGGCGGGGAGTCCACCCCAGGGTCTGCCCTCACAGGACAGGCTCACCGCCCTGAGCAGGCTTCCAGGTGGTTCCTATGAGAGCCCGAGAGCTCCCCCCCACACACACACAGAAAGGACCTTAGGAAGGTGAGAAGATGCGGGATGCCAATGGCTGCCTCTTTCAGGAACCTGTGAGAAGAAGCTGGGGGAACTTTCCTGCCTCTCACACTAAAATGGGGGAAGTGGCATGCTGCAGGGGTAGTGATTGGAGGACATTTTTCACGGGGGTGACAAGCCTGGGTGACCTTGGCAGTGCCCACAGGTAACATGGAGCTGGTCTTCACATCAGCAGGAGGATCCCGGACACCCTTGGGTGTTACACAGGTAACCTGCAGACCCCCACACAAACAAGTGACAGGGATGACCTACACACACAGTACATGTATGCAGCCCACAAGCCACTCACACGGAAGCATGCATGTCAGAGCCTGTGAAATCGTATGTGCACACCACAGCAGGCACAGATACCAGGAGGCGGCACACACAGGCTGCATATGGCAGACACACGGCACAGCACACGCCTGCAGCATGTGTACAGGGATACAGACTCACAGGGCGGCACAGAGAAGCACCCACATACAAGCGACACGTGCAAGTCACACAGATGGTGACGCATTCAGGATGCTGAAGTGGCGCAGACACAGGAAGTGCAGACAGCACACTGATCAGCCCACACTGCAACAGTCACACACGCGAGCAACCGGCTGGCCCCTGGTGAGGCATGTGCAGCTCGGGGTACACACGTACATGGGAGAATCCTGAAGTGAAGGTGTCCAGGCGGTACACATGTGGAGATGACACATCTACAAGATAAACTCAGATAGCACACACACAGGCCACGTGTACATGACAAACATCCAGACCAGACGCTCACTGCGACACAGCAGCACATGCGAGGTCCACACAGTGACACACAGGTGACACACATGGGCAGTTCACACAGGGCCAGATGAGGACGGCACGGGCTGCTCACACACGTGACCCTCCTGGCTGGCGGCCGCAGACGCAGACCTGGGGTTCGGGAAGGAATGAGGATGGGCAGATCCTCCCTGCTAACTGTCCAGGTGCTCCGGGAGACAGCGCAGCTTTGGAAACCAGGCTGGGGCTCAAGGTGGACAGCTCAGCCTTGGCTTGGTCCTAAGGGGTGGGGGTGGGGCGGATCATTGTGACCCCTCCTCTCCACAGCGAGTCACCGTCTGAACCACCCTTCTTAGAGAGTCTGCAGAAAAGAACTCTGAGATGTGGAAGTAGGATAAATATCGACTTTCCCAGGGTCACAGGTACAGCAAACGCTCTGCGGTGAAGCCTTTGTGTCTGGGATTAAAAATAGAAAGAGCTGACCCTGACGTTTCTTCTTGACGTGCTTCATAAAGCTTCCATGGTGACGTCCTGCACCAAGGCCTGCCCACGTGGGCCTCCCCTTGCTGGAAGTGGGGTTGAATTGGGATGCTGTAACCGCTGAGGTCTGGAGACCCCAGGTCCTGGGAGGCCCCCAGCCTCGCAAGGCGGCCGGTGTCAGTGAGGGACAGCTGAGAGACAGGACGGTTGCGCATGATGGGGAGTGAGGCTGCACCTGGCTCCACCCAGCACTGCGCATCCTCACCTGGGAGACTGCGGGCTGTTCTCTCAGCACGCTCCTGAGTCGTGGTTGTGCCTGGGAGGGGCTTGTCCAGGCCCCCCGGGGACGCCACCAGGATGGGCCAGATGCTGGGCCCCTCTTCTTTCTCCCTCATGTATATTCCATGATCTCGAGCAGGGCCAGTCCGTGCTTTAGTTCAGTGGGAACACACTGCATTTCAGTGTCCGAGCTTCTCATATGTTTGGTATGGTGCATGGAAACGCCAGGTCTGGCTTAGTAGGTAAGTAATCTTGGCCAAGTTCACCTACATAACAGGGATAACTGTACTTATCCTCGCATGTGGTGGTAGGGATGAAAGAGTACAGGTGAGATGGGGTTCCTTTCAGCAAAAACAATCCATTTCATCTGGATTGACCAGAGTCCAGGCCTGCAGCTTGGATCCAGGAACCATGGCCCAGGAACCATGGTAGAGATTGTGGCCTGTGGGTGCAGCGCAGCCTTGGACTCCTGGGATGGGCTCCGGAGCTGGCCCCTCCCATCAGGCAGCTTTACATAAGCTCACCCTCAGCTCCCCTCCCAGCGTGTCGCCTGTCCCCAGCGCTCTCCAAGGAGCAGACAACTGAAGAAGAAGGCTCTGTGTGAATTACAAATGCATTAAGGCTCTCAAAAGACATCAAAGTCTAATTCCAGTTTTCAAGAACAAAGCACTCTTCATGGAACGGTGCTGCAATTGCTTTGCATTATAAACACCCAACCCTTTTAGCTCCAGCCTGTCCCCTCATTTCTTATGCGTGATCCTAGTGCAGAGTGACGTCTGCTTTTATTTTAATTACAGGCTCATAATGCACAAATGTATTTAGAAGGAAAAAGGACACATCCCCTCGGAGGGTGATCATGTGCTTGGTACAGCTCATTCGCCATGTCTCGTGACACAAGGAGCTTTGCCATCTGTTACTCAGCTCACGTTTTCTGAGTTCCTGCCAGGAACCTCAGATCCTGAGTTACCGCGGGAGTGAAGCTTTGCAGGACAGAGCCAGCCCCTGTCCACATGGAGCCTCCAGTCTAGAGAGGGACACGGAAGGGCTGAGAAGTCCCACTGACATAGAAGTTAAGCTAATGATTGTTACAAAGGAAAAGCCGGGGAAGTCATGAGATGTAAAGCTGAGAGGTTCAGGAGAGCAGTCCGGATGACTTGACGTCTGAACTGGGAATTCAGGCGAGACACGAAGACTACAGAGCCTGGTTTGGCACTGAGGCCGCACACACTGTCGGCGGTGGGAGGGTGACCCTGGGTGTTCAAGCCTGGTGCCCCAACTACTGGACTAGACTCGCTCATGGCCTGCCCGGCCATTCCTGACCCGTTGGGGCCACCCTCTGGCTCCCACGTGGTGCCCCATCAAGAGCCCTCAGAGGACACAGGCAGGAGTGATGGTAAAGGCAGGTGCCCCAGGACACCACAGCTCAGCGGAGTGTCTCCAGAGACGCCACCTGATGCTTCGGTCACTGTGGGTTTGGAGACACCACTTGCCTGCAGGCATTCTCCGCCATTTCCAGGTAGAGCCCACCCTGCACCTGCCCACTGCAGCCCTGCTCCCGGGTTACAGAGGAGCAAGGGCTGGCCTCGGCTCCTGCGTTCTGGTGCCTGAGACTGCATCGACCTCGCTCCTGCTGTTGGAGGAATAGTGACAAACAGATAGGTGGCGGCGATGGGGTGGTGGTAACTGTCCCCAGGTGGGGGTGGGGTCACACCCCTGAGAACAGGCAGCAGCCCTGTGTGCTCCGTGTGAGCCGTCACTCGGCTCTCCAGGGGGACCCTCACCAGGGCACGCAGGGGCCGGTCTCAGTCCGGCTTGTGCTGCTATTTAACGTCATGATGGGTAATAGACATGTGTTTTCTCCTGGTTCTGGAGTCTGCAGGTCCAAGATCAAGGTGTTGGACCCGGTGGGGACCTTCTCACTGTGTGGACACATGGAAGAGGGCAGCGCATGGTGGTGGAGCCAGGAGAGGGACGAAGGAGGGCAAAGGGCCAACCTTGGAGCCTGGGCTTGGCCACAGGATGCTGTGGACAGTAACAGCACTACTGCTGCTGTAGGCGATGGAAATTGAGATGCTGTGCACAGCAGTAACAGCACTACTGCTGCTGTCGGCGATGGTTTGTTGAGAGCTGGAAATACACATAAATAACCTGCATGCTTGGAGTCTAAGGTTCATTAACTAGGTTTTGTTTGTTTGGCTGTGGTTTTTGTTTCTGTGGTGCTGGGGTTTGAACCCAGGACCTCACAAGTGCATGATAGGCAAACACTTAACTAATTTTTTTCCCTAGTAAAGTTACTTAAGAAACTATTAGTTCAACAGACTGTGCTTGTCAGCTGCTCTTCAAAAAGTAATAAATGCACACTTAAAAAAAAAAGAGATGAGCTCCGGGAGTTAACCTAAAATTGCACTCACTGTCCAAACAAGCAATATGGAATGATGAGTGGAGGCGTCTCATTCAGAAAGCAGAAGTCCCTGAGCAGGGCGGGGGATTCACAAGGGCAGGTGGAAGATCCAAGGGTAGAAGATCCACGCATATCAGCTGACGTGGGGGCTGGCTCCTGGCGAGCTGACCTGCCTACAATGGGATGCTGAAGACTGCCGACCCCCGAGGACATGCCAGGGTGACAGTGCCCCTCAGCCCAGACCTGCGCCCGCCTCACCAGGGCTTCTGACTTCAGAGAGCCCTGCTGTCTTGCAGGGAGCTAAGCACGCGTGGGTGAAATCAGGGCTGCTAGGCTGCTGCTCCACTTGACAATACCCTTCAGGAGGTAGGAGGGAAGCCAATCTCAAAGCCCAGCAAATGGCCGATAGAGCCTACTTCACAGGCTAAGAAAGGCATGAATAGAAGCCATTAGCCAGTCCTCGGTGTCCCTCTAGGGCCTCCAATATCATAGCGATGCCCCAGTTTCCTGTGATGAGAAGGAGCTCGCGGGGGCAGCCAGGGAGAACAGGTGACATATTAGCTATCACTTGAGGCTGAAGAGTAATGGAGCGGCCTCCCGGGCTGGGGATCCGTGCGGAGCCCCGGCTCTCCCAGGCCATGCACCTTCAAAACCCCCAGCCACGGCTTTCCTGGGTCAGATGTCCTGGGTGGGGCAGGCAGGGACCCTGCTGGGACCCAGAAGGCAGTGGCTGAGCCCAGGTGTGGCTGTGGGCCCACAGTGCAGCGGCCCCTATGAGCCTGTCAGAAATGCAGCGGCCCAGGCCCAGCCCTGGCCCGGGAGTCACACTAGGCCAGGGACTCACCATTGTACACACTGAGCACTGAGCACTGAGCAGGGCGGAGCCGAGCGCAGCCAGGAGGGAGCCGCCCTCGCCCATCAGCACCACACGCGGGCCAGAATCGCTCCTGGTGTGGATGTGGATTAGGGGGAGACGCAGCTGTCAGCGTCAGCGACTGAGAGCCCCAAGCCACAGGAGCAGGGACAGGACGGAGGCGCGCCTCCTCACCACCAGGGGCAGAGAAGCGTGGCCCAGGGCTGGCTTCACCGCTCACCACCACGGGAACGAGGTCCTCTCACCCGGCTCCAGGACAGCCTCGGTGTTTGATTAGCTTCAGGTTCCATCATGGCTGCTGGAGCTCCAGACCTCCCTTCTGCCTTCCATCAGCCTGCGACGGGAAGGCCATCATCCCTGACTCTACTCTCCTGACCTTCTGCAGCCACCGCCAAGCCCGGGGAGCAGCTTCACACACAGCCTGAGTCCTGGGATGAGCGTGGGAAACGCTAAGTAATCCTCCTGGCGGGGCCAGGCAAGGAGGATTCTGTGCCCACTGCCCCAGCCCACGTGGAAAGAGCCCGGCCGGCATCCATCTATAGCCCACACCGGGCCGAGAAGAGGGACGGTCAGTCCACTTAGGATAGGTCTGCGCAGCCCAGGAGATGGTGGAGCCAGGAGGACAGAGACAGCCGCTTGCAGCGCAGCCGATGGGCACAGCTTGTTAACCTAATAGCAGCAGAGGCGTCGGCAGCACAGCCAATTACGGGAGCAGGCTGAGCCGTGTGCGGCGGGAGGCAGGCGCTTAGCTCATTTCCCTGGACAGACTCCATTAGGCCCATTACTCTCTCCTGATTAAATCTTCTCTAAGTACCTCTGTCTCCCGGGAGGGGCAGAATAATCACACAGCTGTCTGCAGATGCAGGAGCGGCAGGTGGTGACCCTCCGGGACCCTCCCTCAGTCCCAGGCCAGAGGCAGTAGGCACAGGAAGTGGGTCCTGGCTGCCATGCAGATGCCCAGGGGCCCATTGTGAAGAGCAGGAAGCCTGTTCAACCCATGAACGGCGGCCAAGGGACCAAGGGGGAGCTGCTCTGTCTCCCAGCACGGCCCTAAGGCGGCTTCTGGAGGTCCACAGGCTGCTGGGCCCCTGTCAGGAGTCCTGCTCTGGCCTCTGCAGCTGACCTCACATTAGCTGCAGCCTGGCAGCTCTCCTGGTCACAGCCTCCTGGGTAGGTGGAAGTCTCTGGAAAGGCGGGTGGGAGGAGGGGCCATTTAGACTAAGCAGGATGCTCCCCGAGCTGCTGGGGTCACCCTTCCCTGGGTAACGTGGGCAAGGGGCTTTGGGAGCACTCGTGGTTCTCTCTGCAAGGAAGAAGGGGCCGGGGCCGGACAGGCCCTCCTTGGTGCCTGCCTCGCCTCTCTGCAATGTCCCGTGGGGAACAGAGGTAGCAGGGTGGCCACAGCTGCCCTCACTGGAGGATGGAATAAAATTTCAAATGCAAGAATGCAGGAACATTTGTTTCAGACTCTGTCCCACCGGGCGACAGCCTGCCACTTTCTCCCGGGCTGAGTCCCAGCCCAGGGGACTAGGGCAGCCCCAGGGATGGAGGAGGAGCCCTGTCCTGCTCTGCAGTGGAGAACCAGTGCTGTTCAGTTCCCCCGGGCCCTCCTGGGTCCCCAGAAGGCAATAAAGAGGGCAGAAGACCAGAGCCTTTCACTGCAGTCCGTGTGCCTTGCTGACGTGCTAGGAAGCCGGCAGCCCTTGCTCAGCCCAGCCATGTGGCGAACACACGGTCAGTTTTCCACGGTCAATGGGTTACTAAGGCTTGATCCTGTCCAGGGGCGGCAGCTCTTCCTTCCCAGCCCTCAGGATCTCCTCGTCTACCCTGACATCACTGGGGAACCACCCGGACACACTGAGAGGCTGAGCTCCCGCCCAAGACCCCAAAACACCCCCTGTGCAGCCACTCTGCACCCCTGCAGTGAGGCCCCAGAGGAGGAGGGCTTGGGGCAAGGCCAAAGCCAGAGAAAAGACAAAAACACCAGCAGCAAATGTGGAGCACAGCCCGCTCCTAGCCGGGGTAACTGGAGTCCTTACACAGGAGTCCCTTTGCTGATCTCCTAATACTCAAACCAAGGTGGGCGGCTTTTAACAACAACAACACAAAAACAATTTGCAAGCTACACCAAAAGGCAAGGATACAAACAAACAAAAATGCAAGTATGGGAACCGGAATTGCATGTGACACAGATGTTGAAATGATCAGACAGGGAATTGGAAGTTACTCTGAGCAATATGTTAAGAGTCATAAAGGGAAAAGTAGACAATATGCAAGAAGAGGCGGCAATGTAAGCAGAGAGATGTCAGAAGATAGTAACATAAAACGACATGCCGGAAGTCACAGCCCCTTGGCGGAGTGGAGAAGGCCTTTGTGAGCCATCGGCTTCAGACAGACGAGGAGAGCGTCAGTGAGCTTGGAGAGCTTGACAGGGACTCCCCAAACCTAAATGTCCCCCAGAGAATGAAAACCAACCAACCAGACCCCCAAAAGCCAGGACACCCAAGGCCTGTGGGAAAGCTACGAAAGTGTAACACACATGTAATTGGAATATCAGAGAAAGAAAGGAGAGAACAAATATGAAAGAAATATTTGAAGAATAGCTGAGAACTTTTAAAAATTAATAGACACTGAACCGCAGATCCAGGAAGCTCAAAGAACACCAAATAGGATAAATACAAAAGAATAAAGACAACCTAGACATTGCACAATGAAACTGCACAAACTAAAAAGAAAGTCTTTCAATAAGTGAGAGGGAGGGGAAAAAAAACCCACCTTACCTACAGATCAGGAAGAAAAAGAATTATAGCAGAATTCTTATTAACCAAGCAGCAAAAAGACAGTGGAGTGACTCATTCAAATTACTGAAAGAAGAAAATGAACCAAGGTGAAATTTATATAATTCCAGCAAAATTATCCTTCCAAGGTAAAAAAAAAAGAAGAAAGACTTATCTCAGACAAGCAAAATGAGAGTCCATAGCCAGCAGAACTTCCCTGCAAGAAATGTTAAGAGAGTGTGTTCAGTGGGAGGAAGATGGTAAGATGGTACGATCAGGAAATAAACATAGGTCTACATAAAGAACGGAAGAGCTGGGCGTGGTGGCACAGGCCTACAATCCCAGTACTTGGAAGGCTGAGACAGGAGAACTGCAGGTTCAAGGACAGCCCCAGCAAGTAGCAAAACTCTCAGTAACCTAATGAAACCCTGTTTCAAAAAAAAAAAAAAAATCAGGATGGGGTGTACCTAGGAGGTAGAATGCCTCTGGGTTCAATCCCCAGTAAACACACACATACACACACACACGCACACGGAAACACATCAGAGAAAAAAATAAATGGTGAAATAAAGTTTTTATTTTTGTTCTTAACCTACCTAAAAAAATTGTTCAACTAACTACTGTGGGAATGTATGACATGATCACAGTAGTCTGGCCGCATTCACAGTTTTGTTTTCATTTCTGTTACCTATGGTCAACTGCAGTCTAAAAATATCAAATGGAAAATCCCAGAAATAATAAATCTTAAGTTGCCGGCCAGCGTGAGTGGCATTGTGAAATCTCACGCCACCCCACTCTATCCTGTCTGGGATGGCGTCATCTGCTGTCCATGTGCCCGTGCTGTATATGCAGCCAGCCTGTTAGTCACTCAGTAGCCAACTGGGTTCTGAGCTCGACTGTTGGTGCTTGTGTCCAAACGACCCTCATGCAGGAGCCTAACACTGCGCCACAACGCCCCCCTCGTCCCTCCACGCAGGCTTGCGTCCTCTCACATCATCAGGAAGAAGAAAAACAGCCCAAGGAGATACTCAGAGAGACCAAATTCCAACTTCTGCTGCAGTATGTTATTATAATTATTGTTGTTGTTAATCTCTTACTCTGCCTAGTTTATAAATTAAGTTTTACCGCCTGTATGTACGGGAACAAACACAGTCTTCCTAGGGTCCTGTGCTACCATAGTTTCAGGCATTCGCTGAAGGAATTGGGACGCATCCCCCTGAGGATAAGGGGGGACTCCTGCCTGTCAGAGGACAAGTGACGTTAATGAGAGACAAGGCCAGACGGCCAGAAGTGTTGGATGGGAAGCTGTGGTAGAGTGTCACACGGTAGTGATAGCACCTGGGCCATACTCTTATATGAGGATGGATTCGAGTTAAAGTGTGTATTTCAAAACTCTAGGGCAATCACCAAATAAATACGTTAAAATAGACATTGGAATCTAGGTCAGTCGGTTGGAATTCTACTAATGGCTTAAAGAAGAAAGCCAGATGTGGCATATACCTATAATCCCAGCTGTCACAACTGTAATTATTACACCTGTATTATCACACCTGTAATGCTGGCCACCCAGTGGGTTTCCAGCTGGGGTGGTGAGTTTAAGGCCAGTCTGAATAACTTAGTGAAACCTCGCCTCAAAAAAAAAGGAGGGGAGAAGTGATACAAAGGAGAAATGATTCCAATTCAAAAGCTCAAAAGCTCTAAACAGATGGAGAGAAGCTTCCCATTCATAGATCGAAAGACTCGATATTGTTAAGAAATCAATCGTTCAAGACTGGCCTAGGGATTCATCAAATTCCCACTCAACACTGCAGCAAGTTCCCTTGCAGACACTGCCGCCATGATTCTCAGGCTTGTGTGGGAAGGCAAAGGACCCAGCGCCGCCAACACCAGGATAAAAAGAACAAGGTCTGAGGCTGGCTTCCCGGTTTCCAGAATGACTATAGTCATGGTAATCGTGAGAGAAAAAACCAGGCATCTGAATCGATGGACTAAACGAAGCCTTTGTTGAAACCAGTCAATGGGGAACTGCCCCCGCAAGAATATAAATTAGATAATTAACAACCACTTTACGAAATATATTGAAACACTGAGCTAGATACAGCGGAGGCAGCGAGGGCACGCTGAATGAAGCGGGGTTCACCTCCCAGGCAGGACAGCCCGAGGTTGTATCCTGTGACTCAGCAGCACGAGGTTGGAAACTCGTGCATTGTCCATTTGGGGATTCCCCTAGAATCCTGCTGGACCAAGATTGACCTCAGGTGGAGTGAAATTTTGTGAGGAAGGAGCCCCTGGAGCAAGATGGCTTTAGGGAGAAATAGCAATGGTAGGAAAACCCTTTCTTTGAATGTTAAAGGGAACCAAGTTGTCATCTGTAAGTGTCAGAAATATGAAACCAGGTGGCCCGTGTGGTGGCAGGAATGATGGTAGCGTGACAGATTGGGGGTAACCGAGACAGCTCCAAAACGGGTTCCGGTGAAAGACAGCAACCCCGACATCAAAGGGGAAGAGAGGGACATAAGAGAGAATATAAAACAGAAAGTACAAACCAAATGACAAGCACGCGGCGAACACGTCACGTACAGAGCTCTGTTCCCAAGCGGAAGCGGAGATCCCCAGACTGAACGCGGAGCGCAGCTGACAATATGTCCCGAGAAGGGACTGTTCTAGTGCAGACTGGCACAAAGGCTAAAAATAGAGGGCGGGTGGGAAGGCGCCCAAAGTAAACCAGCAGCCGGGAGGGAGTGGGCCCAAGGTGCAGACGGCACCCTCACCTTCCCCCCCTGCACCCCAACTCCCCCGAAGTGGGGGGTGTCTGCACGGGATTAGCGGGGCCACAAACACTGCCACCTCCGAGTGTGGCTCCACTTTCTGGGACTCTAAAGGAGGCATGTTCAAAGGGGCCAGGAAGGTTGGCTAGGAGCCAGGAGAGATCGGGAAGAGATATGCCCTGGTTGGGGGGGGGCAAATCCAGGTGGGAGGAGGAGCCAGGACGCACCTTGTCACAGGTCCAGTCTCCCTCCAGTCACAGGCCACAGCAGACAGCAGCAGGGGCCCACAGGGGCCGGCCCGGATCTCCAGGACAGGCCTGAACGCCAACCAGCAAGGGCGGAACTGGCCGAGGCATGGCCCGACCGCACAGAGGCTCCTCCCTGCCAGGTGCAGCCGCTCGGACACCACACTGGTGATCGCCAGTCCAGCGCAGGCAACCAGAGAAGGCCACCCAGGTGATGCGAGCTCCTCGGGTGGGGAAGCAGGATGCCTACAGGCAAAGTGCCCCCGGGGTGTTCAGAGTTCTCAGCCAGGAAAAAGAACAGATGACCCGAGGATACTGTTCAACCTCAGAAGCTGCCAGAGAAATGCAAGTTGGGAGCGGTTCACATGCGGCAAATCGACAGCAGAAACACTGGTTACTCTCTGCTGGTAAATTGTTTGAGAAACGAGAGTCTCGTTGGCAGTGAAAATTGCCCCAGGTGAAACTGTTTCAGGAGTCACGGGGCTGTTTACGCCTTCTGGTGCAAAAACTTCTTAGATTTTTAAGAACAGAGTCAATATAAAAAATAGAAGAAAAAACCTATAATCACAAAGACATCAGTATCTGTGCATCTGCTGGACGTGGTGGTGCAGCTTGTCATCCCAGTACTTGGGAGGCTGAGACAGGAGGATTGCAGGTTCACAGTCAGCCTCAGCTACTTAGTGAGGCCCTCTGCAACTTAGTGAGACCCTGTTTCAAAGTAAAGAATAAAACATAGGGCTGGGGTGTAGCTCAGAGGTAGAATGCCCCTGGGTTCAATCTCCAATTCTGAAAAAAAAAAAAATCTGTGTATCTATCATCTACCTATTATCTATTACAGATAGAAAATCCATTGAATACATATATGACACACAAATAAAATGTGTTATATACAATAAATGTATTTACATATACATATTTTGTAAATGATAAGTAGATAATATTGGTGTATAACAGAAGCACAGAAATACTCCCTGGAGAACAGACATGGGCACGCTTGAATGTGTAGTGAGGTCTGGTATGTGTCGCAGTCTGCACAGCGTGTAGGAATGCTGGAGAGGCGCTTAGAAGCCAGTGTCTGCACCGCAGAGCCCACGCAGGCAGGTGCCTCCTGGCCGCCTGCAGCCCTACCAAGCAAACTGCTGGGTGCATTGGGGAGGACGCTGTGTCACAGAATCGGGGCACCCTGTGCGGTGCCTAGCCTGGGTCCACACAGGCCGTTGGGACCCTCTGCAGTCCCCTTCTTTCCCAAGCCTGCTGTTTGCCTAGGGACATCACACCCAACCCCTGGACAGAGGTTCCAAGGGGCAGCCCGAGTGCTGAAAAGCCCGGGACACCCAGCAGGGGCTGAATCCCTGGCTGTCGAGGGACGTCCAGCCTGAATTTTAACTCCCACGAGCTTCTCCTTAGATTTCTGTGAAGAAACTCCACTAGCAACAGATTTTGAAGGCCACACTCTAAGGACTTTATTAAGACTTTATTTCATAAAAATCACAACATATTTTCACTACCTAGTGGCATGCGTCATCTTTCCTGGGCCATAAACTACTTTAAACGCACCATTCTTTCCAATTCCTTGTTTGGGGGCCAAATTACGTGGAGATAATAAAGTCCTGCAGAAGCCAAGACACACAGCCTATAAATAAAGCGCGTGCCTTTCACTCATCGGAGACAAAAAGGTTCAGACGGGTTGTCCTCCTCCCTTGTCTTGGTATATTAAGCTATCTAGAGTGAGCACAAAAAAACCCCCACACACTCCATCTAAAATAAAGACAGTTCCTTGATACGCTTCGCCAGAGACCAAGCGAGACACAAGTGCACATCTAAGGGATACAGTGTTCTCACTTCGGGTCTGCCCTGGGCTACCAGTGGTGTGGCTTTTGGGATCGGGGAAGCCGGGGCGGCGGCTGCACACACTCCAAACAGGACTGGTCCCCAAGCACAGGGTCTCACAGTGACAGCCAGCTTCATCCCAGGGGGCGGCCGCAGTGGGGGGGTGGAGGGGCGGGAGGGGGCATGGTCACAGTGGGCTCAGTCGCTGGTGCAGTGGGGTCTCCCCTGGGCAGAACCCACCTAGGTCCCCCCCCACTCCTGTCTCTCTCTCTCTCTCTCTCACACACACACACACACACACACACACACACACACACACACACACGCAGCTCCTGTCCACGTGGCCATACCTGTGGGGATCGGTGATCCTCCCTCCCATCAGGCACTAGGTGAAGAAGCCACCTAGGGCGGGCCGAAGCTCGGGGTAGAGCACTTGCCCAGCTTGTGCAGGCCTGGGCTCGCTCCCCACGAGGTGCCAAAAACAAAACAAAACAAAAACAATTTGTTGTTACAAAGAGAAAGGCACCAGATGGAGGCGGCAAAGCGGCCCGGGACGGCCTGAACATTCATGAGCAGGCCGGGGCCACAGGGGCTTGATGACATCACCGTCACAGTCCCAAGCAAAGATTTTCCAGTATCAAAACCAGGTCTGGCTGTCGCAGCCTCGCGCCTCACTGGCACGCTCGGGTATGACCAGAGATTGCCATGGCGTTCATTTGCATCAGGACCCCCGCCCTCGTGCTGCCCGAGAGCTGGCCCACACCACAGATATCTGGTCACAGTTGTTTCGTTCCCCAGGGACTGAGTCTGAGTGCCCTCCATGAATGTCAACACAGATCCCAGCCATCCGCCAGCACTTGGTGTAGGCGTGCGGGCAGGAAGCCGGCAGTCCCCCTGTGCAGCGTGGTCCGCCTTCCCAGGGCACGACAAGGCGGAGTCTGTGCTGCGGGGCGCTGCGATCTGCCCATCAGACACAGAGGAGGCCTTTGCGAATGATGAGAAAGAATCCCTAGGGGCGGCTACGCCTAGAAAACCAACGGCGATGGCCAGACGGGGACGCCAGGAGAGGTGGCAAGAGGCGGTCAGCTCCAGCAGGGCCTGCGAGCTCTAAAGAGGGATCCCACCGGGAACGGAGGATTTGAAGGCCGACCTTGCATCCAAAGAGGAAAACTTCACAGAGAACGGGCTGAGAGGCTGCCCCCAGCAATGGCGCCTTCAGAAACCTCAAAGCCCCGGCTGCCCGGCTGAGGCGTCCGCCCCACAGAGGGGGCTGGCGACGCTAGGACAGCCGGCGACTCCAGCCCAAAGCCCCCAGCCAGCGTGGGCAGAGGCCCCGGTGTGACCGACCACACAGCTAGGGTGTGAGGCGGCCCTCGCTGTGCAATCTGCGTGGACCTAGCTCCGGGAAGCTTGCTGTTGGTGGAGCTGGGTGGAATCGCAGACCCAGAATGCCCCCACTCTTCCCCCTGACACCCCCAGCTGTTTCTACTGACCCTCTGGGGGTCTCTGGGGGCCTTAAGTACCCCTGTGGGGTCCTTTGGGTCCTGAGTCCCCCTGCCCAGATGCCGCAGCCTGGTGAGGTCCTGTGCTCTGTGCGGTGAGGGAGGTTCGTGCTCAGCACCACACCAGAGCCACTGCGTGCTCCCCGTGCACGAGGACAGCCAGCCCTCAGGAGCACCCAGGGCAGGAAGGCCACACGGCCGCTGGTCACACTCCCAGTGTCAGGCTGCAGGGGCCGGGCAGGGTGCCATCTGCCACACAGTCACCGGTGAGCGCTGTGACACCACGTCCCAACAGCCAGGGGCAGGGGTCTCCTGGTGAGCAGGGCGCACGGGGAGGCAGGTGTCCCCGCTCACACGGCCGACAGGTCCACGCGGGGGGCGGAAAGGCTGCTCTTGTCCCAGGGGCTGAGCTTGGTGGAGACGGTGCCTGCCCGGGTCCCGTTCACCTGCAAACCGCCAAGGAGCAAGGAGTGAGGGAAACCCAGGGCCCGGGCGGGCAGGGCAGAAAGGCTCCAAGCAGCCAGCCGAGTGGGGATCCTGCCTGTTGGGGGCAAAGGCGCCAGGGCCCTACTGCTCCCCTGAGAAACAGGGGCCTGAACACCCCAAGACTCTAGACCAGAGCTCCCGGCACGGGTCCCTCCCCGCCGAGCCCAGGTTCTGCGTCCGTCCGTCCGTCCACCCATGCTGTCCATCTGCTCATTCACACGTTCACTTGACTTTCCTTCCTTGGGCATACCACTTGGGGGTCCATGGGACTGCAGTGGTAAAAAAGGCAATGGCTCCTTACCCCCATGGTGTGCCTTCTAGTGGGAGGCCAGTAAGCAGAAAGTGGATAAACTTGCAGGCAGTGGCGGAAGCACGGTGGCACAGGGGCGGGACAGCTTTATATAGCCAGGTCCAAGAAGGAGACACCTAAGCAAGGACCCAAGTGCATCCGAGCAGCCTGGAGGACATGCTGGTGCGGCTCGGGGGGGAGGGGCGGCTGGGGCTCTGGGTTTGGCAGTGCCAGGCATGCCCGGAGAGGCGGAGTCTAGAAGCTCTAGCCGGAGATCGGGCTCCGTGGCCAGGCCGCCGGCAAGGGCAGCCCCCCGGGCAACAGCCACGGGAACAGGGCTGCGGGTTGGAGCGGGTGACACGGCAAGCATTCAGAACAGGCTGCGTCAGCGGGAAGAGGGGATCAAGAGCACGCGGCACTCACGATGTCCGAGCTGAAGGGCTTCGTGTTGGCGTTGCGGGTCGAGCTGCTGGCCAGGGACCAGATCTTGGTTTTGTGCTTGAAGGCGGCTCTCACCTTTGAAAGCAGAAGGAAAAGGCCCCGTTAGAAGCTGCTTCAGAGGCTGAGAGAGCAGGCTGTCAGAGGCTACCGGAAGCACTCTCTAGGAAGATTCTCTGATTCGAGGCCCCAGGACACCCGACACGAGGCAGAGGACGGCATTCAAAAAATATCCAATTCCGAGTTGGTACCGATGTCAGGATCGGAGGTGGTGGCTCCCAAGCTGAGCTTGTCACCCCTGGCAAAGTGGCTCAGGTGGCATTCCTGGACACCAGCCTAGCAGGGCCCTACCGTCCTGCTCTGAGTCCTTTCAGAAAAGAAAACCCCAAGCCCGGCGTGGTGCACACGCTTGTAATCCTAGTATGTGGGAGGCTGAGACCGGAGGATCTGGGTTTCCGGGCAGCCTCAGCTGCTTAGTGAGGCTCTCCGGAACTTAGTGAGACCCTGTTTCAAAAATAAAGAATTAAAAAATAGGACTGGGGGTGTAGCTCGGAAGTAAAATGCCCCTGGGTTCAATCTCCAGTACCACAAAGAGAAAAAAAAAAGAAAACCCCACTTTGCCCCCTTGTCAGGAGTAAGAAGAGACGTACCTCTGAATTCAGGAGACAGTGGAAGAGGAAGATGAAGAGTCCCTGAGGAGAGGAGGGAAACAGCGTTAGGGCCCTTTGCGTCTGTCACACACACCTTCCGCCTCACACAGGCCCCGAGGCGGCCTTGGTGCGCTCACAGCGGGGCCTGGCTTCGACGCGGCCCCCTGCGACCCAGCATCCATGCAATGGAGGACCAGCCTAGATCCAGCCCTCTGATCCAACCTAGGCCCAGGCAGCTGCTGTGACAGGCAAAGATGGCTGTCCTGCTGGAGCAGAGACAGGGGGATGCCCAGAAAGGCTGGGGGGGAGGGGCGAGCATGTGGGCTGGACCTCCCACTGACCTCGGGTCTGAGCCTCCGTGTGCCTGCGTGCAGACGGTGGTGGTGGTGACAAGAGCCATGATAACAGACACAAGGACCAGGTGCCACCCAGCCCCAGAGACTGCTCACCGGGACCAGGCAGGCCCGTGGGTCCTGAGATCGCCCCGTTTTTTGTTTTGTTTTGTTTTTGGTGACGGAAATGGGACTGGCCTAGCTGACGGTAGTTGAGGCCCTAGAGTTTGTGAGGCGCCGCCCAGACAAGGTGTCACATTTCACACCGTAAACCATGGAAGGAAAGCCAGGCACAGAAACTCACTGCAAATATAAGAAGCCCGACACCAGTTGTCCTTGCCTTAAGGACAGCCAGGGCAGCAGGGGTGGGTGGGCCACCCGGGCTTGGCTGGTGGGCCGGGTGCTTCTGAGAACCCTTTCCTGCCTTCCCTTGTGGGATGGGCAGCCTCTGGGAATCCCACGTCTCTGCCATCCAGGATGGCGCCCCTGCCCTTGTAAACGGAGGGCAGAGCGGGGGCCCCATTGCCACCTCTCCCTGACAGCAGACTGGCTGGCTTCCCTTTCAGACCTGAGGTGTCCCGGTCGATGCCAATGCCGGCCAGGAGCACCGGGCAGCCCCGCCGTGAACAGGTCCTGATCTTGCAGCCCTTGTCTGCTCAGGTGCCCTGCTGTCGCCTGTCCTCAGGCCCTGGGGACGCCCCATGCTGTGGGCTCAGGAAGTGCATGGAGCAAGAGGGACTGGGCACCCCTCCCATCCCTGCAGCCACCTGCTTCCCGTATACACAGCCCCCTGCCTCCCTGATGGTCCCAGCGAGTTCTACCTGCAAGGAATTGAGCGTGGCAAACATGTACTGAAACACCAGCGCCCGGTCATTGACGGCGAGCACACCGAACACCCACGAGGTGCCCAGGATGGGGAGCAGCACCGCCACGGCTTTCGCTGTCAACCTGGAAGACAAATAGCAGTGGTCACTGCCCAATGGCCTCTCAGCACTGGAGCCCTCCTGGGCTCAAGCCCCCATTCCCGCCCTTATCACCCAGCACTTTCCTCATTGGCTATGGCCTCACGGAGACAGCCAATCAGCTTGCCCTGCTGTCCCTGTGCAGACAGGGACACGTGACTTGTGCCAGCCAACCAGAGCGAGTCTCTGGACTGAAGCCCCCAGGGCTCTTGCTGGGGTCCCAATCCGTGGCTTTCCCATACCTGGGTCCTGGGGCTTGTTCTGTCCTCTCAGCCCCACGAGGGAGCCCCTTCCCCATGAAGCAAAGGGTCTGAGAGATGGCGGAGGCTACGGTGCAGACCACTGGGGATATACACGACCGTCCCCTGAGGGGCCAGCTCTGGGGTTCTCACAGAGCACTGTCTCTGCTCCATGGCAGCTGGCCTTGGGTGCCGGGAGCCAGCTGTGCCCTGGGCACACTCGGCGCCAGCTACCCCTGGATCTGAGAGGTCGTGAAGTCATGGTACGCTCATGTCCACTCCATCATGGCTTCTGTCATAGCTGGGCTTTCCTAGGTGGGGGTCTTCCACATCTGAGCTTTGGAGAAAGCCCGGAGAACATGGGCCCTGTTGCCCAGTGCAGCCATTGCCTCGTGCTTCGTTTACCCCCGCCACTCGGCTCAGCGGCTGACTGTGTCTCCCATCCAGACTGGGAGGTCCCTCCAGGCCGGACTTTGTCTTCTCATCTCTGCAGCTGCGAATCGCAGCGCTGCTCCAGCGCTCAGAGGCCGCTGGGCAGTGACCACCGAACAAATGAATCCAAACAGATGACCGTGCAGAAGAGCCACACACAGGTGCAGCGTCCCCAGGAGGAGGTGGGACATGGCCGCAGTGAGCCCCTGTGTCAGAAGCGCCGACGGCGCTGGCAGCTCCTGGCAGCAGATCCCCGAAAACAAGGACAGAGCCGCAGCCCTGTTCTCATAATGCTGACAGGATACGAGTAAAACACCTGTCCCTGGGAACCATAAACGCCATGCGTTACCCAGCTGCAGTCGTTAGATCCTGGAGGAACCGTATTAGGAAGGAGCAGCCACTGAGAAATCGGCCTCAAATTGCTGCTCTTATTACACTGTCACTTTGTTTTTACTTGACGACTAGAAGTGCGTCTAGTTCTGCTCTCCATGGGCTCTTGTTAGCATGGGCAAGGCTGCCAGCACTGTCGTCTTGACAAACGCAGGAAAGGAGGGACTGTGGTCCTGGAGGCGGGCCTGGGCATGTGGACCAGCAGGACACCCTCTCGTTCCTGCTGCTGCAACCCCTCGTGCTCTGCCAAGGCAGCGGGCCTGGCACGGGGCTCAGGCTCTGGCTAGTATCTGCTCCCGTGTACGTCCTTGCTCCCCTGCCCCGGGGCCCTAGATCTTATAAACACCAAAACTTCTCTGCTTTTCTCAGGAATTTAGAATTGCAACCAATGAGTACAGATTTTTTTTTCTTTTTTTTCTTTTTTTTTTTTTTACGGGGAACAGCAAGCTACTGGAGTGGGATCCAGGGATCTTCTACCTCCTGGCTACACCCCGAGACCTACTTTATTTTTCTTTTGGAAACACGGTCTCGCTCAGTTGCTGAGAGCCTCACTGAGTTGCCAAGGCTGGCTTCAAACCTGCGATCCTCCTGCAAGGCCGCACCAGGACCTTGTCCTGAGTCCCTGGAGAGAATGAGGATCCCAGGGAGGAGTGAAGCCAGCCTGCTATGCGGTCCCAGGGACATCGAGCAAGCCGAGACTTGGCAATGGCCGCTGGAGGTCAGGGTGGCCGTCCCTCTGACCTCGGAGCAGCCTCCGTGGGCAGTGGGGGACTGTGGACAGTGAGGCCAACTTACTTGAAGGCGCTGGGGTCTCCGTGGACCTTGTAGTTGTCAGCACTGATCTGGGAGATGACCCTGGTCACTGCAATGAGGATACCAATGTTGACCTGCAGGGGGCATCAGGAAAGACGTGAGAAGCCCGGCTGCAGGTGCAGGGCACCTGAGTCCACCCTGCGGTCATCCTTTAGTTGATCCACTGCCCACTGGAGCAGATGACATCACCGGGACGAATCTGTGTGTGTGTGTGTGTGTGTGTGTGTGTGTGTGTGTGTGTGTGTGTCCCTAGGAATTGAACCCAGCACCATTCACCTCTGAGCTATACCCCTAGGACATTTTTTTTTGGAAACAGGGTTCCACTAAGTTGCCGAAGGCCTCGATAGGTTGCTGAGGCTGGTCTCAAACCTGCGACCCTCCTAGCTCAGCTTCCCAAGTACTGGGGATTACAGGCGGGCACCACCACACCCGGCTCATCGCCAGGACAAATCTAACCCAAATCCCAGGCATTTGGCAGCACAGAGCACACAGGAGCCTGCCTGCCAAGCTCATGATCACTGAGAAGACACAACAGAGACAGGTTCTTGCATCCCGGAGCACACTGCGACAGGAGGGGAGGAGCAGGGCGTTCAGGATCAGACAGCCCCGGGCCCAAGCACTCCCGATGTGATCCTGGCCACTTACCCAGGCCCTCGGGACCTGGGCTACCCGTTGGCAAGAGAAGACACAAGGCCACAGTGCAATCTGATCCTGGAAAGACGAGAGGTCCTGTCTGCCCAGCCCCAGCATGGGGCCTGGCCCTCGTCCCTCCCTTTGCCCCAGGCCCTGGGCTCTGGGATGTTTGGAAGCCACAGCAATGGGGCTCAATCTCTTCCTGGTGGAGGGACCTGTCGAGAGCCCCCCTGGGCACCTCAGGATGACGGACCCTGGGCTCTCTGTCGAAGGCTCCAGCCCCCTCTCCCAGGTCACTCTTTTTTTTTTTTTTTTTTTGCGGTACTGGAGATTGAACTCAGGGGCATTCTACCTCCGAGCTACACCCCCAGCCCTATTTTTTATTCTTTATTTTGAAACCGAGTCTCACTAAGTTGCAGAGTGCCTCACTAGGTAGCTGAGGCTGGCCGCGAACCCGGATCCTCCGGTCTCAGCCTCCCGAATGCTGGGATTACAAGC
>PVLC010010834.1:0-49197 GCA_004027655.1 Graphiurus murinus
ACGGCATAGAAACTTAAATAGTAAAACAAACACTCAAATAGGAAGACTGTCTATAAACGAAGATAAACAAAGCTAAGAAAAAATAAAGTTTTGCTGTACTTTCAAGATTGGCTTGAAAAGATATCAAATAATTTATAGCACTTACCTGTGTATATCAGAAAACCATGTGGAAAGTTATGCAACTGTTTTCATAATAAATTATTTCATGCAACATCTTTAAAAATGTTACCCATACTGAATACAAAAGAGAATACTGAACTTCTACTTTCTTGGAGAAATACTGGAATTTTTATCTTACGCGGAATCTTTAGGGCAGAGGAGTGTATTATATAGTAAAAATAAATAAATAAATAAATAAATAAATAAATAAATAAATAAATAAATAAATAAATAAAAGACTTTCATAAGAATTTGGATATCTTACTTCTTGCAGATTACTTCCAGTGAGATGGATCCTATCAATCTTGAGAATCCTGCCTTTATGTCCTTCCAGCTGTATGATTCTAAGAATATGCCTTTTACATAGACCTCTTGATATGGAATAAATGATAAGGTTTTTTTTTTTTTTTTAAGATAATGTCTAGAAGATAAGAGAAATGGCCTAGAGATGACTGTATCAGATTGTCTTCAGATATCCTTTTTCAGAATACTCCTTTAAAAAAATCACCCCTATACTATGCAATTTGAAATGGCTTAGACTGACTTAGTTGGAAGCTGAATAAATCCATACATTTTGGTGAAAAGACACAATGAAAAGCCTTATGTAGCAATGAAAGTTACAAGGGTCTAACTATGACCTCATCTACCAGTGATGCTTAAAAGTTCTCTTAGTTGAGTTCTCAGAAAGAACTGGTCAGCAAAGTCAACAAAAACTAGGTGGAATGAAATCAAGGCTGGTTTGCAGATGACATGATATTATACCTAGAAGACCCAACAAACTCAACCAAAAAACTTATAGAACTGATCAATAAATTCAGCAAAGTGTCTGGATACAAAATCAATCCTAAAAAATCAGAAGCTTTTCTGTATGCCAACCATAAATCCACTGAAAAAGAAATCCAGAAAACAATTCCACTCACAATAGCACCCCCAAAAATAAAATACTTAGGGATAAACCTAACCAAAGACGTAAAAGACCTCTATAAGGAAAACTATAAAAAATTGAAGAAAGAAATTGATGAAGACCTTAGAAGATGGAGATTTCTTCCATGCTCTTGGATAGGCAGAATAAATATCATCAAAATGGCCATCCTCCCAAAAGTAATCTACAGATTCAATGCAATACCCATGAAATTACCAAGGTCACTCCTCAAGGACATTGAAAAATCAGTCCTTAAATTCAACTGGAAAAACAAAAAGCCCAGGATAGCCAAAGTAGTTCTTAGCAACAAGAACCATGCAGGAGGTATCACAATACCTGACTCCAAACTCTACTACAAAGCCACAGTAATAAAAACAGCATGGCATTCGGGAGGCTGAGACCGGAGGATCCGGGTTCGCGGCCAGCCTCAGCTACCTAGTGAGGCACTCCGCAACTTAGTGAGACTCAGTTTCAAAATAAAGAATAAAAAAATAGGGCTGGGGGTATAGCTCGGAGGTAGAATGCCCCTGAGTTCAATCCCCAGTACCGCAAAAACAAAACAAAACAAAACAAAAAAACAACATGGTATTGGCACAAAAACAGACACATAGACCAATGGAGCAGAATAGAAGACTCAGAAACAGACCCACAGGTTTACAGTCAACTGATTTTTGACAAAGGAGCCAAAAGTATACGCTGGAAAAAAGATAGCCTCTTTAACAAATGGTGACTATATTTTAATAATATAAAATCTTTAGTAATTTAGCACATTTGTTTCTCATTGTTCATAGGAAATTGGTCCCAAGTTCCCCAGTGGAAACCAAAATCCATGGATAATGAAATTCCTTATATAAAATGGTCTAGAATTTGCATGTGACCTATGGGTATTCTCCTGTACAGTTTCAACCTTTGTTGGATTACTTGTAAGACCTAATATAATGCAAATACTACATTGTTTAGGGAATAATGATAAGAAAATTCTGTATATATTCTTTACAAATTTAATTTTGTTTTAATGGTGTTTATTAGTGACTGGTTGAATCTTTAGATGCAAAAGTTGCAGATATGGACAGCCAAATTTAAATGTATTTTTGGAAATAAATTTAAAGGATGTACTCAAATATTATGCCCAAATATATTTATTCAGTTCTATCTATAATAGCCCCAAACATTTAAATAATATATGTGTAAACAAGAGTAATGGCTAAAAAAAGATTATGCAGACGACTCAATTTTAGGAAATCATAAAATAGGAAGTTTTAAAAGAATTTGATTGGCAAGAAAATTATAACATTAACTTATAAAAAGCATGGTAATAAGCATTATGGTTCCAGTTTTGAATAAAGGACAAAGACAAAGATTTATAATGCATATCCATTTATCTATCCATATACACAAACACATCAAATGAAAAAAAACAGCATTAAATCTTTAACATAGTTAAGAGTATTAAGTGGGGGATAGGATAAATAATGCTTTGTATTATCATCTATATAATCCCTTGGATTTTCTGAATTGCATACAATAAAAAGGAAGACTTTGTAATAAGAGCACAATATGATTTTTTAAAATATTTGTTAAAAACAGTCTTCAAAAGAAATCAAGATAAAGTGAATTATAAAAAAATTAGATTTTCTTCTCTGAAAAAGGGTATTGGAAAGTAAAAATAAGATGATGATTAAAGGAGAAAAGTAATGAAGCCTTTACATTTCATAGGAATTTATTGTAGTCAGTCTTGTAATTCCATATAGTTACAAATTTAGCAAAGAATTTCTATCATCAGTAAAGACAATTGGGTCATATCTGCTAAACAATGAATGATGTATTATCATAATATAAATAATCTTGATGTATATACTACTAAATGATCTAGATGTGGATAAAAACTACAAAAATGATTTTAGATATAGACTCATTGTTCAGGTTGCTATGGTAACTATAATCCCAATTGTGCCTTCATAAACCAAAGTCTATTTTATTTTTGTCATTCTTGTCTAGGAGAGTGCTGTACTATGAGAAAATTTAAAGCTCATTTGGGGAAAGGAAATAAGCTCTTAAAATCTAGGTCTTGTATTATTTTATCCATAACATAGCCTAATATATTTGCAGTATCACAAATACAAAGCCTCTATATCCAATTTATTAAACATTAATGTATTTTAATTTATGCAGAGATAAAATAATTTATAAGAAGCTCAGTAAGCTCACACTTCAGTATCTGTACTTGCATATTTATTTGGCATCTTGCTCTTCCTCTTTCATACAAACATGTGTATGGACGTATACACCATACACGCAAATATATTTCCAGACTTAAAAGTGGGTTTGTGAGGATAACTTTTAAGTCTGCAACTTAGAATTCCATATCTACTTTCCTGTATTAGCAGAGCAATGCTGCGGTGGGCTCTAGTATTGATGTCCAAAAGGCAGGCACAAAAGAAAATGCTAGTAGATATTCCTCCCCATGTACCATTTCTTTTACTGACCAATCCCAGGAAATACCCTTTAGTAAACCCAGAAAATATGTGTTTTTGATGATAAAATTAAAAGAAGTTAGTTTTATGCTTATCACAGAGAAAAAATAAGTTAAAATGTCCTTCCCTCCATCTACTCCCTCACCACTTTACTTGCCAACAAATTTACCAATATTTAAACTTTATAATGTTACTCCTCTGAACTTTTTCTGACTTATCACTCCTTTTCATATAAAGCCCAAATTTTATAAACTATTTTTAATTCTAATTTTTGTTACATTTTCAATTTTCTTTGAACTCCAAAAAGTACATCAAATCATTGTCTTGACTCTTCTACCTGGAACAACTTTCATCTTTCACAGAATTTCACTGCTCTTGCATCCTATTCTTCAGGACCGAACAGGATATAGCCACTTCCATAACTCCTTTGAATGACCCCTCAGTGACAGAGTGTCATCTGGGAGCGTTTTTTTTGTTTTTTGTTTTTTGTTTTTTTTTAAGTACAGAGGATTGAACATTAGAGGTAGCTAGTTAGCTTTTCTAACTCTGAGGTACTGTGCCCCCAGCCCTATTTTTGCTTTCATTTAAAACAGGGTCTAAGTTGCTGAGGTCCTGAGTTGCTGAGGCTGGTCTCAAATCTGTGATCATCCTATCTATGGCCAAATAAATATGCCAGTACAGATACTGAAGTGTGAGCTTACTGAGCTTCTTATAAATTATTTTATCTCTGCCTAAATTAAAATACATTAATGTTTAATAAATTAGATATAGAGGTTTTGTATTTGTGATACTGCAAAGTACTCAATTACAAGTGTGTGCCACCACATCTGGCTCAAGTAGCTGCCACGACACCTTAATAGCTAGATCTTGATCAAGGCTCGGTCTGCTGGAGTCCTGCAAGGCAGATGATTCCAGATTCCAAAAGAAGGAATGCGTGTCATATCCCCCTTTGCCTTATGTTATATTCTGGAAATTTGGGGTGCTTTTGGGTTTTGCTTTCATATTAATTATAAAGGAAAATTTCTTAGAAACACAAGATGGCTGGATGGATTATGATTCCTCAACATTAGCTGAAAAAGCAGTGCCTTAAGACAATCTATAAGATATTCATTAACCTTTTACAAACATCAGGAAATGGGCTTTGCAAGCTTAGCTACTAAACAGCCTTATGTTCCCTATCAGCACACAGGTTAGAAACAAAATAAATAAACTAAAGAATCTTAGGTCTACTATTTTATCTATGAGTAAAGAAAGCTTTAAGACAGATAGTTCCCTCTCTCTCTGAAACTTCTCCACTACACATTAACTAACTCTAGCTGCCTGAGAAAAAGATAAAAAACACTGCTTAAAGGAGCTGAACAAATAGTGAAGATTTAAACTAATGGATAGAAACTCTTCGGCATTAACCTTTAACACTGCTTTGTACTAAAAGAATTTTTATATACGTATTGTATTTTGTAACCTTTACTGTTTTCTTAATCCTATCAAATACCATGGGAAATGGATTTTCTAGTTAAAGATGTACCCACTTGACCTTAGGAAAAAACAAGTCTGTAAAAATTCCTGTTCCATATGCCTCATTGTAAAAGATAGTATAAAAAACAACTACTAACAAGAAATAAACAGATTTGCTTCAACACTGGGTGCAGCATGAGCATATTCTTGAGACCTCGTCCCAGTCCCACCTGTCAAGGGACCCTCGACCCTGCTGCCTTGAGGCCTGGCTCCTGGCAGGTAGCCCTCTTACAAACTCTCAAATCACCTTGACCTGCACTGTTTTTGCATTTATTATGTGTAGCACTTACTAAATAAGGTTGCATCTATCACAGTTTATTGAAACTACCTTATAAACTACCATTTTAAAATTGTATTTTTCTGTCTTAATGATATCCTAGATTATTTGAATATTTAGTTTCATATCTATTCTTCCTTATTGCCAATGTTCTGTATATCATAGGGAACCACATTTCTTAGTTTTTATAATAAGTCATCTTCCTGATAGGCAAGGACCAGAAAGCATTTCCAGTGAGAAACTGGAAATGTTTCCTGTCCTTTCTGCCGCTGGTAATAAGTTGTCTCTGGCAATTGCTACATCTGCTTTGTCTCTCTCCCCAGGACCTTCTTTGCCTCCATGGTCCTGCTTCCTGTTCAGATCTCCTTCCTGTTGGTCTCATGTGGGTGGAGTGGCTTTCTGTTTTCACTAATCCATGTTGTCCCATCAACTCTAGTTTTTTTTTTTTTTGCGGTACTGGGGATTGAACTCAGGGGCATTCTACCTCCGAGCTATACCCCCAGCCCTATTTTTTATTCTTTATTTTGAAACCGAGTGTCACTAAGTTGCGGAGTGCCTCACTAGGTAACAGGCTGGCCGCGAACCCGGATCCTCAGGTCTCAGCCTCCCGAATGCTGGGATTACAAGTGTGCGCCACCACACCTGGCTATAACTCTAGTTTCTTATTGCTTTCATTTTATACCAAGTTTTATCTTACTGTTCCTTTTCTGGAAACTCCTAGATTGGAATCTTTTTTCCCTAAGGAGATTCTGAAAAATAGAATTACAAACTTCTTGCAGGCAGAAAGTGTCTTGTTCTTTTACTCTTCTGAGCAATGAGCTAAAATATTAGGATATGTTAGGTAGTCCTTAATGTGTGATGAATTAAACTAAACTGTATTTTATAAAGCATAGGTTTCTGAATAAGAAAATAAATATTTCAATAAATAGGAATATCTAGTCAATGTAATATGTGAAATAATACTGATAATTTCTACCAACTGGAGTGCTTCATTTTCATTTCATAATACCCAGTCTCAAAAAGATTGTTCCTATTTTAATAAATGTATGTCCCATTGTCTTACAATATTTTGTTATTTTTCCATTAAGAAAATCTAAAATTACTTCTCTTTTCTAAGAAAAAAATTTCCATCCCTGCCTTCACATTGGCTTTGCCCACCCATTTGAGCAGCCTTTTCTGTGGAATTATCTCTTTAGATACAACTATCTATTCCTTGATTTATCACTTCATTAAGAAATAAAATAGAATAGCACTGAAAATATTTTTTTATCAATTTGAAAACCAATCTTAAATTTTCTACTCATTTCCTAAAATTGACAAACATGACAATTAAGGTCAAAGTAAAAACGCTAAGTTTAATCAGTATTTGCTTTTAATTTTTGCCATTTTATTTTTCTAATTAAAGATGGAGGCTGAAAGCAGCAAGACCTCTGGGAGAGCCTTCATACAGCAACATTTCTGCCAAAATTAATAAAGTAGGGCACGATATCCAACCCAAACAAAGCTTGTGTATAATAGAATCTACGAACAAAGGCTGTGGCAAGCTTTTCAAAAGAAATGTGTGCTTCGGAGATAGCTTTTTATTTTCCTTTTTTCTAAGACTGGACTTGATTTCATTCAATTAAGAAATATTACACTGTACATCCTGAAGAATATTTTATGACTGATGCAGCCATTTTCCAAATATCTTCATCCTCTATGGTATAAAGTGGATGCGCTGGTAGCTACACAGACCTTGACAAATTGATAACATGCAATGCAAAGCTTTTGGTATGAAAAAGAATCTGGGAGCAGAGGTCCAATACAGCTGTTGTCTGGAAGCACACAGCTGATGCTAGGTCAGTGGGTGTAGGCCAAGTTTTCAGCAGCCAAGTGACAAGATCTTTTGTCATCCATTTAATGAATATCTAAGCTGATGGAAATTTATAATATATATATTGTTTTCCCAACTGAAAAAGAAAACGAACCAAACTGAGCATTATTATTGATCAACAAATGAAAGGAAGGATTTTGATGAAAAAGTACAAGCATCAAAAGTTAAATAAAAACAAATACAGTAACATCTACAACAAATCTCTTTGCTTTAATTGAATACTACTAGAATTCTCATAAAGAATAGTTATGTTTTTATATATTAAATTTCCTAAACATTAAATCTTTGAACAGATAATACTTTAAAATTTGCCGCACTCTAATTTAGATAATTACATTCAATACAAAAGATCTATCCCATTATTTCAGACATGTCTGTAGTATGATTCAAATGTTCAATGACATTTGGCAAAAAGCCAAAGTAAAGCCATTTCCAAACAACTTTAAGTTTTGCTCCAATGATTAGCAATCACATTTTTTCCTGAAGATCATAAAATTGTGCTTTCATTATATTTCTTCTGTTTATCTTTTTTGTCTCTGTCAGACATAAACTAGAATGAACATCATAAGTGTGACATACAGAACACTCCCATCTAGTAGAACAGATCATGACAAATCTTGGAAGCAACCCTATGTCTGTTTTCTGCAGATCCAGATATTTATCTTTCCTTCCATTGTATCATGCCATAAGTATAACCAGAAAAACTGCTAAGGACTTATTGAACTCACACTTTCCCTTATTTAAACAGGCTCAACAATGTCTAGGAAAGACATAATTACATGATTAGCTATTGAAAACACAAAAGACATCACTTCAATTAGTATGCAAGCTTTCTTCCAACAATAAATGCAGAAATCAAAGATGATTGAGCAGGTGATTATTTCTATTTTTCAGGACACATGAATATGGGGGTAAAAGGTTACTTTTAAAAGGCTTCTTAGCAAGAAAAAAATAATCTTTTGAAAGAAATAAACTATTCCCCTTAAAAGTCAGAAAGGTTATCCTCCATAAAGTAATAATCTTTTAATCAAGAAAGATACTTTCTTAGTAATTTACCACTATTTATTTTAGCTTATAGAGAATATCTGAGGCTTTCCAGTGAAGAAGATGTAATTTCACTTCCCAATCAAAAAAGTGAATTGCTATCTTATCCCATGAACCTCCTTTAGGCATAAATATGTATGCGATAAAAAATCATGGCACCTTATACTCATAAGAGATTCTTTCTTAAAAATTTAAATACTAGGATACATATTAGCTTGTATTCTTCCTCCATCCCTCAGGACAGACAGAACTATATTTGAGGCTACAACAGAGATAATTCAATTGGTGTGTTCAACAGTACCCAAATGTATATACTCAACCTAAAACTTTGTTTTCTGAGCTGGTGAGCTATTTATTCACTGTACAGTATAAGACTAAATTTCTTGCCTGCTATGATGAAGAAATAAAAGTCAGTAATAGTAATTGACAGTGGTAAGTATTAATGAGAAATATAAGAGGATTTTATGCATTCTCTCAGTGGTAATAATGATTCAGGAAATGAATTTCTTCCTTCCTTTTTGGAAAATCAAATTTTTCTTTTGGGACCTAGATATGTTACTGACCAACACATCAGATGCTGACCTTTAATTAGTATCTCATAAATCCAAGCAGTGGGAATGACCTTCTTACCCACTAAAGTAACAAGATATATATGTTTGATTTATTTCCTATGAAATACTGTCAGTAAATGTTCATAGTCTTTTCAAGATATATAATTCTACATAAAATCTGACCAAGGCTTCAAACAACTATTAAACAAAGAGATAACATTTACAGATATAAATATATAAGTGCTAAAGTATCTTATACAGTTTGATAAATTAAATGATCACAGTTGATGTTAACATAATTACCTTTTTCTTCCATGTGTGGCTAAATTATTTTCTCAAGTATAATAATTCATTTGACATAGTCAAATAAGAATACATTATTTGACTATGTCAAAACTACTTAAAAAAGAAGATATTTTTATTCAAAGTGTTTACAGACAATTGCATTGTTATGTTTGCTATATATAGTTTAGTTTTATATATTAACATTTTGTTTTTTAATAAATATGCCATAATTATTATAGGTTGCATTTTATCTCTATGTACTCAGTAGTAATATGATAAAATTATATAAAGAGAGAGCCAAAATAAATGCAAGAGCTCGTATTTTCATTTCTGAAAAGTTTGATTTTCCTTATTATTGTTACCACATCTTTCTCTAAACTTTTTAGTGAAATTTATAGACACACAGAATTGAAAAAAATAAACAAATATAGCTAATAAATAGTATTAAAAGTCCATAAAAGAGTATTACCCACAATTAAATTAAAAATAAAAAGGGCATCATCGATGTGAAGGGGAAAAAGCAAAATACAATCACTCTTAGGAATTAAATGCCACCTACCAGTTTCTATTACTGTTTACCTCCTCAAATAAAAGGAAGTGTAAATAAATGGTGACAATAGAAAAGCATAGAAACCACATCTGGTGGATAAGACTGATGAGATGGCACAAAACTGGTACAACTGAGCACCCAAGTGAGACTGTGGCTGTCTATAGGCCTAAACAAACTGCCTGCCTAGGGAGCTCTGTTCCTCTCTATCAAGTTCAAATGTACTATGAGCAAGCAAAGCATCAAGTCCCTTTTGTGTGTGCTGGGAACACTGTGAAGAGGATGTTGCTCCTCAAATCCCTGTTGGCCTAGTTTTGGTGAGTAACAGAAATAGGGATTCAATTTTTGAGTTAAGAAGGAATTTTTCTCTTCTGGAATAAAAGTTACCACCAGGTGAGGGTACATATACATCTCATAAGTACTTCAGCATGATGGGATGTAAGACTTGATTAAGTTGAATAATAATGAGTCTTCTAGCTGAAATTTTTGATGGTATACGGGAGTACTTGGAAGCACAGAGTTTTGGAAAGTTACAGTGGTCTGTAAAGTTCTCAGTTTGGAGCTGGTGTCTAAAATACAAACACAAACACAGTGATAGAAACTAAATAAAATTGTCATCCTAGGTATTGTGATTAAACTATTCTTCAAGAAGTAGAAAGACAGGGATAAAATCCATCCCAGGAGAACAATTCCTGACACCTGAGGATTTCTCAGGTGATAAATGTTTAAGTCAAATTGCTAAGTTCCATTAACTTCCTTATATTCTATTTTTGGAAGAAATTGCCACATCATAGTCCTAAAAAGAAATGAGATATAATTAGCTACTTTGATTTCCATTTTTCAACTGACATCTCAGATTTAAAAATTAAGGTACTCTTCTGTAACTGACTAGTAAGTCTTTCTGAGCACTTTCTTCTCTGGGGACAATTTTTTCTTGTGTGATTTATAGGAACCATATACTCTGGGTTTCAATGTCCTTTGCATTGCCATAAGAAATAAGCCTACATCTGAACTAAGTTGTTAAGTATTCAGTTCTATCCTTTCGGTAGCTTCTCAGTAAACTGCTTTGCCTGACAAAATACTGATTCATAAAGTGTCTAAACAGAGCCTAGTTTGGGGGCATTTTTATCTGCCAAACCTTTATCTACACCAGCAGTCACAAAGCATTTTCTCAATTTTTTACTTCAACTTCAACATTGTATTGGGCAGTCAGCTTTCTTTTTCTGTAGTTCAGAGAGCTTTTGTCACCTCCCATTTCCACAATGCCTCACTTAACCAGTGTGGTGGGCTGTTGGCATCCTTTGTGGTAGAGAGACTAGTGCAGAAGTCTTTTTTTATACACTTAAATCTTAACTATAGCTGCAGCTCTCATGAGTGGGGTCCTTCCCAAACCCATCACAACATCATTACTTGTTTCCTCTGCTTAGGTACAATGCTATATCTAACTCTTTTCTTTGTTTACAGATTATGTAATAATATCTATAGGAATTTGAGGGGAATATAATTTTTATACTTTTATTAGTATACTGTATGTCATACTGAGGCTCAAAGTGATACAAACATATATTCACACAGCATTCAGTGTATTTCCCTCCACATTCTGCTCTGCTCCTCCCTCTTCATACATGTTAGTGATATTGGTAGTAATAGCTTCATACATGGAAATATCATTTGAACTGTTTTCTCCCTCAGTCCTTCTTTTCCCCTTCCCCATATACCACACCCAACCCCATTCCACTATTCTACTGGTCTCTCTCCTCTTTTAACTTAATAATCCTATTTTGTTTAATATTTCTTATGGTTATCATTGTATTATTAAATTTTATTATCAATATTATTATTATTTAATATTATTATTACTTAATACCTATAATATTATTTAATATTAACATTATTTTATTTTATTTTTATTTTTGTTTTTATTCATATATTGTAAGCATACATTTTTGTTAAGTACAAATTGATAACGATATATGTGCTCACAGTTCTCATTTGACCCCTTCCCCAAATTCCCACCCCGCTCCCTCGCCCTCCCTCCCTCTCATGTTCAGTTTAGTGAGTAACCTTGATATACATTAGTGTGCCCCCCTCGTCCAACCCCTTCAGTTAAATCAACTTCTTTGTTTTCGAGGGTCTCTCCTTTTTCATCTGGAGACCCTCTTATGCCCCATCATCTCCCTAGCATCTGCATATTAGGGAGAACATATGCTTCTTTACTCTTTGTGACTGGCTAATCTCACTTAACATAATGTTTTCCAGTTGCATCCATTTCCCTGCAAATAACATGATTTTGTTCTTCTTTATAGCTGAGTAAAGTTCCATTGTGTACATATCCCATAGTTTTGTAATCCATTCATCTGTCGATGGACATCTTGGCTGCGTCCATAGTTTGGCTATTGTGAATTGTGCAGCTATAAACATAGATACACATATGTTGGTCTGATAGTTTGGTTTCCATTCTTTGGGTAGATACCCAGAAGTGGTATTGCTGGACCATATGGCAGGTTCATTCCCATACATCTGAGGATCCTCCATACTGTTTTCCAAAGTGGTTGCACTAGTTTGCAATCCCACCAACAGTGTATTAGAGTTCCCACTTCTCCACAAATTTCTAGCTCCAGAAACTTTTCCTGGATCCACTTTAAAATATGTTATAAAGAATAAAAAATAAAATAAAACAAAATGTTAAAGTTTTCTTTTGTGTGTGTGTGTGGTACTGGGGATTGAATTCAGAGGCATTCTACCTCTGAGTTACACCCCCAGTCCTATTTTTTATTCTTTATTTTGAAACACAGTCTCACTAAGTTGTGGAGGGCCTCACTAAGTAGCTGAGACTGGCTGCAAACCCAGATCCTCGTGTCTCAGCCTCCCAAGTACTGGGATTACAAGTGTGCGCCCCACACCTGGCTCAAAATGAAGTTTTCTATGTACTACCATATATAAGAGAAAATGATGGAGGTGGAAAAAGTGGTATTCTCCTAGGGTGGCTATAAAATGAATTAAGTTACATATACTCTATATTTAGAAGACCTAGAACAACATAAAGTGCTATATAAGGTAATTATAAATAATATAAATTATATGTATACTCTGCTAATACTTATCCAATATATACAAACATATTTGTCCAACAAAATAGGAAACATGGGGAAAAGTTTGAAGTTCTAACATGGCAACAAAAGGATTTGTGTGTGTGTGTGTGTATATGTGTGTGGGGGGATGGGTGTGTGTGTGTGTGTGTCCTTTGTTTTTATTAAGATAATCCTTGTAAGGTAGTTAAGAATCGAAGAAAAAGTTTACTACAAACAGAATCATATTATGAAGAAATCAAATGTTGTCCCAGATAATTGTCATGGCAATTCTTGCTATATTATACTTCACTTTTGGGAAACCAATTAGAAACCATTAGGTGAATGCTGCAATTAGAATTAATTTATTTGTACCTATATACAAGCACTCTACTGTTGCACAACATTTAAGTTTTGTGCTTGGCCTTCATGGTTCTTGTGATACTTTTGATAATACTACACTTCACCACTGCATTTTATCCTTTCATTTATACCACTGGAAAAGAGTACTCAAAAGTAAACAAAAGAACGCTTAATTCCACTGTCCATCTAAATAAATGCACACATAATCTATTTTTTTTTTTTTTTTTTTGCGGTACTGGGGATTGAACTCAGGGGCATTCTACCTCCAAGCTACACCCCCAGCCCTATTTTTTATTCTTTATTTTGAAACCGAGTCTCACTAAGTTGCGGAGTGCCTCACTAGGTAGCTGAGGCTGGCCGCGAACCCGGATTCTCCGGTCTCAGCCTCCCGAATGCTGGGATTACAAGCGTGCGCCACCACTACGTACATTAGCCAAAAGATTATATTGAAATTAGAGCAATGGCACCATTCAGCTTTTGTCCTCTTATAATTATCTATGCTCAAAAGACAAGCAGTTTTCTTCTTTGTGTAAATTTGATCAGGACTAAATAAACCCTTACCCAACATAAAAGATTATTAATTTTTCTATGGAAGCCAACAGCATGGGGCGTGTTAGAAAAGCATAAACTTTTTTCAGAAAACATTCTTTTAGACCTAGGAAATTACATCACTTGAGTCCATTGCATCTACTAATAAGCATAGTTACTGACTCATCTACAAAGAGATGTTAGCACTGTACACATTTCAAAAATACTAATTTATGCTAAAATATGCAACATCTAAACATTCATTAATTTACCCATTTTCATAATTTATAAAGCACTCTACTAGGTTATAAAAAAAAACTCTAAGGAAAATTTTTAACTAGATCCTACCCAACTCACTAGATGGTTGAGAAATAAGAGACAATAAAATGTAATTAACATATAATTCAGTTTGTACAGGGTAGGACAATGCTCTGGAAATAGTGATGCCTAATTTTAAATTTTAATACAAGGATAAGGTGTTTCTGTGAAGACAGGATAATGTAAGACAGGCATTTCAGGCAGAGCAAATGCCAAGACAAAACCACTCAGGTGAGAAAAAGCTAGAGGTGACTGAAGGTATGCTCATTCATTTTTCACACCTCCAGCTTTTTGACCACTATACTATGGAATAAACTTAATAAAATTTCTTCCTATACGAACAATAACTCTGAAAACATGTGGCCTATTGCACCAACGTAGCTTTTAACAGTTTAATGTTAGAATTCCATTTGCAAAGTGAAGAAAAGAAGGCCATGTTGAAATTAAGAAAGAGGCAACTGTTGAACACACATTTTGTTTCCAATGAGACTTGTTAAGAAAAGACGTCAAAAAGAATTGGTGCATACTAACTGGTAATGACGAATTTCAAAACAATTGAACCTAATTTTGAAAGTAATTCAAAGCACCTAGGTTCATTACATAATGCTTATGCCTTCTGTAGAAAGATTTACTAGGAAAAGAAACCACCAATCAAATTCCTGTAAACAAGAATAAAATTTTAACCTGTGTTGTATATGCAGGAAAATATTTTGAAAGTTAATATATTATTCTATTAACCCTTAATATTTTATGAAATATTATTTTATATTCATCATACAAATAACTACATCTCTATATTGCTTCCTTGGTTTTGATAAAGGTTGATACCTTTATAATTATGAATTATATATTCTGGAAGGGAACTCATAAATGACTTTGCTCCTAGGATACTGAAATTTTCTTTAAAGGGCTTGATTTGAGATTAATACATTATAACAGAAAATTAGGTAATAAATTGGGGACTAACTATCTACAGTACTAAATCATAAAGTATAATTTAGGGACAAAGCAGATCATAAAATATTTTTACATTATTTTAAGCCTAAACATTATCCTTAAAACCATAAGGAAAGTGTCCATAACACAGCTAATTCCTTTTTTAGGATATTGGAAGATTCTGCTCATATTAGTGAAAGTACAGTAGTATTATCAAAATTTGTTAGATGGATATGATTTGTGGATGTAGATACAAAAAAGAAGCACAAAATGCATAATAAATTCACATAGCAACTTTGATATAAATGTAATAAGGAAGTCATAGTAGGGTTGGTGATTGCAGAAAATGATATTCTGGCAATACAATCAAGTGTGAACATTTTTGCAGTACTTATTTTCCTGACTCCAAAAGAGTGGTAGACCAAAAACTAGGGAGCTAACAGAGCATAAAATATTTTTCTCAAGAATGACAAAGTTCTTTGCTTTAAATTAAATATGACGGATATGTATTAAAAAGTTTTAATATACTGCATACCAGGTTAATAGCATGGACATGGCAGCATAGAATTCTAAGGAGGAGGGAAAACATAAAATTTCCCTACTCATTGAATTATTATAGAGTTAAAAGGATATACCTGGCAAGCTGGTAGGAGCTATCATCTCTCCTTTTTTTTTTTTTTTTTTTAATGAAAGCTAAAAAGATCCTTATAAAATATGTCTCTCCCTTGTATAATTTGCTATATTTTCTTTATGCTTAATATAAATATGTGTTTTCTCATGGCGTTCTCTTAATATATAGACCATTATTTATTTCTCAGTAAATTTTAAAAATTGAAATAATAACAACTAGAAATATAGCATAATCTAGACATAAATAAACCCCAAATCATCTTCATGTGTTTGCAAATTAAGTAACCACTTTATTATCCATAACTTAAGAAATCACAATGAAATTTTCAAAATATTTTTAACCATTTAAGAATGAAATATTGCCTATCATGTGAAATACAGCTAAATAACTTATTTGGTATGTTGATGTTGCAATTTGTACATTAAAAAAGAATAAAGGCTTAAAATCAGTGATCCAGGATCCATCTCAATATGAGAAAAATCAATATAATAAACTCGAAATTAAAACACAATGACGATAAGAGAAAAAATAAAATAGAGTTATAAAGAATAGACAGAGATAGAAACAGAGACTAATAACATTGATAAAACCTGAAAAATTGATTTAAAAAAATGAGCCAGGCATGGTGGATCATGCTTGTAGTCCTAATACTTGGGAGGCTGAGATAGGAGGATCGCAGGTTGGAGGACAGGCTCAGTAATTTAGTGATGCTCTCAGCAAGTTAGTGAGAACTTGTTTTCAAATAAGAAATAAAGTTGGTCTAGGAGTGTAGCTTAGAGGTAGAATGCCTCTGGATTCAATCCATCTATTACCAAAATAATAATAATAATAATAATAATAATAATAATAATAATAATAACAACAATAATAAAGGCATATATAATCAATACCAAGAATATAGAGGGGATATAGGTATTAAGACTATAGGTATTATGAAAAGCACAAGAGGATATTATGAACAATCGTATTAAAAAATATGAAAACTTAGATGAAATAACTTTCTTGAAAAATTACAGGATACCAAACCTAAGAACACCTTAGGAATAAGCATAATAAAATACCTAGGAATAGGCACAATTGTATAAATGAAACTATTACACATCTTTGAGAGGAATTGAAGAATATACAGTAAGTGGAGTTATATAAGATGGTTCATGTATTGAAACATTATTACTACAATGTTAGCTTACCTCAAACTGATCTATAGATTCAATAAAATATATTCAAATTAGACAAGTTATTCTTAAATTTATGTGGAAATGGAAAGGGATGGAAAAGGCTTGATCTACTGCTGATTATATCTTACAAATATACTAAACTTATGGGCATGTGCCATTGGTATAAAGGGAGACAAATAAAATAATGAAAAAATCACAGTATCAGAAACTAAGCATGAAAGTATGCTTATAGGTTTATTTAGAGGAAAAGTGGAACTGCCAAACAGTGAGGAGGGAGAATGTACTTCTGGCACACATGTGTGTCCACATTAAAAAAAAAAAGAACCATATGCCTATACCATAACACATAAAAGTTAATAACAAACTGTAGGAAATCTAGATGTAACAGACAAAAAAAAAAAAAAAGAAGAAGACTTTGAAGCTATTGTACAAAACTGTTATAACTTGGTATTTCAGCAATGATTTCCTATGTAGGACAAAATATGACTAAGAGAAGGGAAAATGATAAAATAAGCTACAATGAAATTCAGATATTCAGCCAGGAGTGGTGGCACACGCTTGTAATCCCAGCATCCGGGAGGCTGAGACCGGAGGATCTGGGTTTGCGGCCAGCCTCAGCTCCTTAGTGAGGCCCTCCACAACTTAGTGAGACCCAGTTTCAAAATAAAGAATAAAAAAATAGGGCTGGGGGTATAGCTCGGAGGTAGAATGCCCCTGGGTTCCATCCCCCGTATCGCAAAAAAAAAAAAAAAAGAAAAAAAAAGAAATTCAGATACTCTGTATTTAAAAGATACAACAGTAAACTAGGTGTGGTGGCACACACTTATAATCCCAGTATTTGGGATGCTGAGACAGGAGGATTACAGGTCCACAGCCAGCCTCAGCTACTTAGTGAGGCCCTCCACAACTTAGTGAGATCTTGTTTCAAAACAAATAATTAAAAATAGGGCTGGGTGTGTAGGTCAGAGGTAGAATGTCCCTGAGTTCCATCCATAATTGTAAACCAAAAACATAAAGATATTTATACCTGTAGCCATAAAAGGGTGTGTATCTTAACTATAAATCCATAGATATTCTAGTTTTAACATCAGCAAAATAAACTTTCAAATACTTCATGAAAGATGATATCCAAATGGTCAATAACTACATGAAAAGTAGTTTAATCTTATTAGTAATCTGGAAATTGTGAGTTGAAATCACATTAAAATATACTACATGACTACGAGAATGGCTAAAAATTATAAAACAAAACAAAACAATACCCAGGTTGCTGATTGTGGAGATCCATAAGCACATTCCCAGGCAACCGTGCCAACCATTTTGAAAAACTATGCAACATCATCTACTGAAATGAACACATGCATACTCTATGTCTCAGTAATTCCTCTCTAAATGTGAGCCTGGGATCATTGGGAGGCAACTACAGATATATGCAGGGCAAAACTGAAGCTGGTCAAGATTAGATATAAGCTTGTTATAGTAGTAAGTGAGTTAGAAATACATGGATTTGAGTTCACACTGCTACTTTTCAGCCACATGACCTTGGATCACTTATTTAAACTTTTTTTTTTTTACTATAGTTTTACTACTTGCAGGAAGAGAACTGTTCCTCCACTTCACAGTGATCATATAAGAATTAAATGAGATCAGAAATACAAAGTATTATCATGATACTAGGTATATAAGTATGTTCTCAAATGTGTTACTTTTATTATTGGAAAAAGTTTGAGTTTTGTGTGTCGTCAGTTTCCTGAATATGATTGATTTCTTTCTTTATTCAAGATATTCAGCAAAATTTTTTAAAGTATTTATTTTTGGTACCTAGCCATCAAAGAGATAAAATTGAAGTACAGGTGTTTGTTCCCACCTCAATCTACTTTATAAGACAGTTATGGTTTCTGCTGAAATGTAATGTTTCAAGTTTATTTTTAATATAATGTTCCTTGCCCCAGAGCACAGAACTTTTTACATTTAAATGTAAAAATAAATTTCTAAGAATGATATACATTGTATAATAAAATTTCTCATGCCTTGGGATGAATTTTGGACACCTGCAAATATTGTTAGAGGATTTTCTATACATTGAACCTTCTCAAGCACAATACATGAACTGTTAATAACATATGGGAAACATATCTCCATTAAACTGAGGAAAACAGATTTAAATTTAATTTACATATTCCCATGCATCATGCATCCTTTGTGTTTTCATGACTAGAAGAAATACACTGTCTTTTCTCTTACTTAGCTGTTTAACATTTCATACTTGTTTGCTTGCTTCCCAAAGGAAGACAATCAATTGGAAAAAATTTGATCAACAGTTATCAAGATAAAATTATTTTCCATTTTCGGTGTAGTCTACTATTTTGAAAGTAATTGGCAGCTGGAAAAATCTTTTCATAAGCAAACAACTTCTCTCATTTAATTGAATGTCAATAAAAATTTCAATGTCAGCATGGGTTACAGAAATGTGGGATTTCATTAAAGCAATCTACAAATCACAGAAACCAGGGTTTATCACTCTTTAAACATATCTCAGCAGGGAGCAAGCAGTGTCTGACTTGAAGAGGAGAATCTCTAAATCCTTCAGTTTTGTTAATTGGAGACTTATGCACGTGGCACCAAATTCTTCTAGAAATCCATTAAAAAATATAAATTTGTAGATAAAAACTGAAATTGATGGGAAACTGGAATATATATATATTCAATTCCCAGTACTAATATATATATAATTATTATATAATAATATATAATATAATATATAATATTAATATATAATATAATGTTAATATATTGATATAATACATAATATATAATATTGATATAATATAATAATTATATATATAATAATTATACATATATATATTAGTACTGGGAATTGAATCTACGGACAATATTATCTGTGAGCTAAACCCTTAAATCTTTTTTTTTTCCTTTATTAATTTTCTCTCCCAACCTTCCCTATACCACCTCCCTCACTTTCCTGGGGTTTTTATTTCATTATTTAAAGTGTCTCCTGTATCCCAAGTACTCCCTAGTTTTGTATATGAAAGAAAAAAATATGATCATTCACTTTTTGTTACTGGATAATCTTACTTAACATAATGTTCTCCAGGCCCATCCCATTTTTTGGCAAATAACATAATTTTGTCCTTTATAGCTGAGGAAAATTACATTGTGTGCAGATACCGCAGTTTTATGATCCATTCGTTTGTTGATAAAACATGTAGGCTGGCTCTGTGATATGGCTATTGTGAATTATGCTACTAGAAACATGGATATGCATGTATCACTATAATATTTTTACTTCAATTTCTTTGGAAAGATACCCAGGAGTGGTATATCTGGGTCGTAGTTCCATTCCCAGTCTTCTGAGGAACCTCCATACTGATTTCCATGGTGGCTCTACTAATAATTTGCAATCCTACCAACAGTATATAAGGATGTCCTCACATCCTTGCCAGCATTTATTATTATTTATATTCTTGATGAACATCAAGATAAAGAGATCCTTTTAATTTTGTTTATTTATTTATTTATTTTTGTTTTTGACACAGGGTTTTGCTAGGTTGCTGAGGCTAGTTTAGAAACTGCAATCCTCCTTTCTCAGGCTCCCAAGGACTCTACAAATTTAACAAGCTTCCCAGGTAATTTTTTTGTACACTAAATTTTAAGAATCTACCCCCTAATATTTGGGGATTTAGTACATGTTGCTCAGGAACCAAAAAGCCAAAACCTGTTCTCTGGTTGCCTCAGAGATGTTACCGATTCAGATGGTATTGGATCCCCCTCCTCTCCTCCATGTGTGCTGAACAAAGAAGCCTGCTATTGCTAAAAAGGGTGATCAGGGCTGAGTGACCCTTTCCCTCTTAGTTTTCAACTTGTCTGAGTTTCTACTTCTTTCAATCCCGTCTTGACTTTCCACCTATGCCTACTCAGTGCTGCCTAGCAAACACTTAAACCCACTCATTGCTCATTTAGTCACTTGCTTGTCAACTCTAAATTATAAGGACGCTGAAAAGGAAAATGCAAAAGAACTTGTTTCATAGTTACATTAAAATTTTCCAGTTACAGTATCTGCACCTCATAGCTGGAAGAAATCTTGGTGTTCTTCACAAGAATCTACTAGGAAGTAGTGCTCCCTAGGAATGTATTTTATCCCAAAGCAAAGAGCCATGCATAAGATCATCATTTGCAGGAAAAGAAGAGGAATGTAAGTGGCAAAGGAAAAAGACTTCTACTTTTGGAAATGAGAAAAATAGGCCTCATATGTGCCATAAAAGTGTATAGGTAGAGTAATTAGCAATTCTACTTAAAAAGGGATTTTAACAGTGAATACTATGATCATTTCTAAGGATACTGCCATTTTTGCATTTTTGCACACTTGTTCTGTGTTCTTTTGAGGCTTATAATCACTATGGCTAAAAAAAAATGTGTTCACTCCAAATATTTTTGCATATCAAGAAAAATTGACAAGGTTTGTTAGATATTTTGCAATTTTATTTCAAATACCTGTTTGTTAGTTTTTACTTTGACTAGCATAAAAATAAGCTAAAGAAAAAATTCAGTCTTTAGGCAAAACCCTTCCTGCGTGGGAATGTGTATGTATATCATGGTGGTGGGGTTTCTTAAACCTTTCTAATGGGAAATATCTAGGCATGATGCAAACATAATCTATCAATCAGATAGAAGGAAAACAGGTAAGTTCAGCTACAATAAATACTTGAAAGGACACGACTGATGCATTGCCAAGCAAACCATAAAAAGCTTTCAATTTCACTATCAAATAATAATTTATTTTGTAGAGTAGGCCCTAGAAAATAAAATAATACGGATACCAACCTTTAGCCAAGAGAAGAGGTAAAAAGCCAAGGGAAATCCATATTCTCTCTTGGTATAATTTCCTGCCCTTCTCTTTCTAATAAAAAAAATTAAAAAGCATTCACTCAATAGTAAATTCCTTAAAGTGAAAATAAAGAGGTAATCAGTTCAGAGTTCCGAATTCTGAAACTTTAGGTACTTCAAATTTAGGAAGCAACTAGAGTGAACAGAAAAAAAATAATTATAAAGTAGGGAATTCTTCTAGCTGTGGCACCTCCCTTTGGCTAACAAGCAAGTTCCCTGTTATTTATAACCTGAAAACTTAGCAACTTGGGGGTAAGACTGTTTGATAGGAAGGAAGAGTTAAGTTTAATTAAAAGCACAAATTCCTGTCTCTGGAGGGTGGCATGTATATGGCAGAAAACAACACTACTATTTGCTATTTTTTTAAAAAAATGGCCTAAACTTACTGCATTGCATTTGTGTTATTAAAACCAAATGCTTATAAATCATTTCAACATCCCCAAAATATGCAAAAATCCCTAAATAATAATAAACTGCGGGCTTGAATTTTTTTTTTTTTTTTTTTTTTTGCGGTACTAGGGATTGAACTCGGGGGCATTCTACCTCCGAGCTATACCCCCAGCCCTATTTTTCATTCTTTATTTTGAAACAGGGTCTCACTAAGTTGCGGAGTGCCTCACTAGACAACTGAGGCTGGCGCAAACCTGGATCCTCCAGTCTCAGCCTTCCAAATGCTGGGATTACAAGCGTGCGCCACCACGCCTGGCTAAGGGCTTGAAATTTTATCTTAAAGAATACAGTTATTTTTTTCTTGGAGAATGGAATCCTGTCATAGAATAGTACATATATGCTCATAATTGTTACTTCAGGCAAAGATTATACTTAATTACTGGTAATTTTTCTTTACTATCCCCTGGCTCTATCCTTCTATATGTTACCAAACAGAACAGTTATCATATGCATATGAAGAATCACATTTGCTAAATATTTATATCTCCTGCATATCAGAAATAGAGATAGTTCATTTAATTCAATTACAAACATTAGCTTCATGGACTGAATGCAATTCGCTAAGGGTATTTTAGTACCAAATAAATAAATATTAGATTATAGTGAGTTTAATCTTTCCTTGTCACAGCATATTTATGTAACTCCTGTTCTCTTTATTTTTCTATAATTCTCAAGATTATCTTCCCTGTATTCTCAAAAGTTTGGCTTCTGCCTTCACTGAAACTGCTCTTTTAAAAGCAATTGACTTTCTAAAGCAAACTTTGAAGAACTGTTTTATGACTCATTTACTTGAGGCCACTTGACACTGGTAACTATGCCCTCTTCGAAATTTGCTTTGACTTCTGAGGCAATATACTCTTCTCATTTCTCTCACCTCTCTAACTTCTACTCTATTTTACTTCTCGAGTCATCCCTCAAGTCTTGATATTTCTCAGAGAGATTGTCATTTTCTATTTTTACCTGTCTATGGTTCAGGGCCATGTCTTTTGTAACCATCACACTCCAATTCTCAGTCTGTATGTAACAGATAGGCTGAATTCAGGAGTGGGAAAGTGACCAAAGATGGGCCAACCAGAGCATTGAATCTGCTTAGCCACAGTAATCAAATCAATCATACACAGGCAGACAACCCAGAGCAGTCAAGGAGAAACAGGATCAGGATATTTCTCTGAATTAGGGGTTTCTAAGCCCAGCCTACTCTGTATTACCAGGAGGAAAGAGCCAGTCTGAAAGTGGAGCCAGTAAAAGGAAAAGTCCTGCTGAGAGATGGAGAGAGTTAGTTTCTTGAGTTTAATAGAGGCACCTGTTACACAGTGTTTGAAAGCTGTGCCAGGATTTCCATGTACCACTAGTGTTCTCTCTCTCCTCTCTCCTCTCCTCTCTCTCTCTTCTTTAGCCATTTAATTCTCAAATTATATTTTCTTCATTTTATTCCTACTTAGTTCCTAGAGATTAAACTATATCGTAATACTGGTATTCAACTTTTCTAATCCCTACCTTTCCTTGGAATGTATTTCTGCCTATCAGTAGTGTCTAGTTGGATCTCTCACAGGTCACTCAAAAGTAATATATTCCACATTAATACTGATTTCCTTTATTCTTCCCAACATACTCATCTTCTAGTCATCTTCATTGATGATCCAATCTACCCTGTTTCTTAGGCAGAAATAGTATTTTCAAGCATTAGAATTCCTAACCAGGGTATTTCTTTCTGTACTGATTCAGATAGAAGTAATTCATTAGAAAGTTAATAAATAATTGATAACCATACAAATGTTAAATGATTAATTTTAGTAACTTCAACCAAAATTATGTTGGCAGTGGTACTATTAAATACACTAATATTTATTTTATTTTATAATTTAGAAGTTACTGTTTTAAATGCTTTTCACGTAGCCGGGCGTGGTGGCGCACGCTTGTAATCCCAGCATTCGGGAGGCTGAGACCGGAGGATCCGGGTTCGCGGCCAGCCTCAGCTACCTAGTGAGGCATTCTGCAACTTAGTGAGACTCGGTTTCAAAATAAAGAATAAAAATTAGGGCTGGGGGTGTAGCTCGGGGGTAGAATGTCCCTGAGTTCAATCCCCAGTACCGCAAAAAAAAAAAAAAAAAAAAAAATGCTTTTCACGTGATATATCATTTAAATTGTACAAAAGTCCCATGGAGTACAAAACATTTGTAAGAAATTGAGTTCAACTAGAAAGCTTTCTTTCCCTTTGTCAGAAACTGATTATTCCATGTCTCTCAAGATTCCAAGAAACCAAATACCAAACTCATCTTAGATATAAGAAGACAACTACTACTCTTATCACTCATCTGTTTCTACAATGCCTTTTGACTCCTACGGTCTTTGTTTCACTGTCTTTGATATTTTGTTGTAATTTTAATGGTGTTAGGTTCTACACTGACTATATTTTTTGCAGACTGTTCATAAAACTTTAGTCCTCTTAATCATTTACCTCTTGCCACAGTTTTAGACCTAATTGTCCCCTAGGCTCAGATGTTGAAGGCTTGGTCTCCAGAGTGGGACTATTAGGAGGTGGTAAAGCTGTCAGGAGGTGGGACCTAGTGGGAGTTTTTCATGTCCTTGGGGGTACACATTCGAAGAGGGCTTCCTCTTCTTCTTTTTCACTTCCTACCCATGAGGTGAGCAATTTTACTCCACCATGTGTTCTTACCATGATATGCCACCATAAGCCCAAAGCAATAGGGCAAAATGTTAATGGATTGAAACCTCTAAAACTTGGAACCCAAAATAAATATTTTCTCTGTACAAATTTGTGTCTGTCAGATTTCTGTAGCTGTGAAAAAATATCCGAGAAAAGCCACTTAAAGGAGGAAAGAATTATTTGAGTTCAGTTTCAAAGGTTTCTGTCCATGGACACTTAGCCTCCTTGTTTCTGGACCTGAAATGAGGCAGAATCACTATGGTGGGGAACAGGTGACCCTACAAAGCTGCTCACTTCATATTGGCCAGGAAGCAGAGAGAAGAGAAGGGGAGAGGGAAGATGGGGCTGGGGACAAAATGTACCCTTCAAAGGGATGCCCTCAATGAACTACTTCCAACTTGCCTCACCTTCTAAAGTTTCCACCATTTTGCAATAGTTCATTAATGGTGTCCATCAGTGGATTGACTCACTGATGAGTTTAGAGTACCCATGATCCAATTGCTTCCCAAAGGTCCCACTTCTGACCACCACTGCACTAGGTGTCAAGCCTGCAACACATGAGCATTTGGGGACATCTGAGATCCAAACCATAACAAAGTAGAGTATATAAAGTAGTTGTTACAATCATAGGAAGTTAACATGTCACATTTTGAAATGATTCCTGATTGACAGAAATTACTAAAGAAATTGAATGTCACATACAGATGTCATATGGTTTCCTATGGAAGATCTAAATAACTAGCCCTTTGTTTGACATGCATTTCCAATTACTTCATAGTCCTGGCTTTTCTATCATTTTTCTCTCTAGAGCCTATAATCACAAAGCATATAAGGATCCCATTTCTAACTCTTTATTTCAATCAAGAATGATTAGTGCTTATCATATGTAATTAGAAGCAATGTAACATGGTCTATTTGCCCTTTTCATAAGGTAAACAAAATTATTACTTTCATGAAGTTAGAATGATGTTCACAAACTGAACGGAAGATGTCTCATTAATAAAAATTATATTTTCCCTATCAATTTAGAAATTAATTAATCATTTATGATATGATAAGATAGCAACATGTAGGAAAATTGATAGAACTTCATTCATTAAATAAATTTTGTTCAAAGAAAGGAGCTTAAATCATAGGCTAACCAGTTCAGAAATAGAAGAAATACTTAATATTTGCTGAGCAAATTATAAAAATGAGGCAGAGAAAGTCAAATACTTAGACACATATAAAAGAATTTGAAAAACTATTATATATCTAATACTGCAAGGTTATATCTTTCTGAAATCATATCTTGTATAAATATTTCTTATAGAAAACATAGATATAGACAAGTGCATCAAATGCAACTTTACAGCTTTACAAATAATAATAATATTTTTCTTCTTCATTATTATTATTATTATTATTATTATTATTATTATTATTATTGTTATTATTGTTGTTGTACTGGGGGATGAACCCAGGGGCCTTCTCCCTCTGAGCCAGCCCTATCTTATTTTTTATTTTGAAACACAGTTTCACTAAGTTACAGAGGGCCTTCTGTAGTTGCTAAAGCTGGCTGCAAACCAGTGATCTTCCTATCTCAGCCTTCCAAGTACTAGGATTACTGGTGTTTGCTACCACACCCAGTTTGTTTTACAAATATTATAAAGTACTCATCCATATAAGCACAAACAAGGTCAAGATGATAAGCTTTGCCTCTATCTAGAAAGCCTTGGACAGCAATATGTCATCATCGTCTGCTCTTCATGCTATAAGAACCCTATCTTGATTTACCACTTAGTATTTATTTTATCACTTAGTATTTAGGTATTTCAAAGGATGAAGTTTAGATTTGCCTATATGTCAACCTTAAAAATAGAGATCACATTATATGAATTTTTATATTTTCTTAAGCTTAAAATATTTGTAATCTAGTATATATTTTTGAGTGTGTTGTAGTTATTTTTATTGTTCTATAATAAGATATTGTAATGGCGATACCACAATGAATTTATGCATTCTACTATTGATGACCATTTTGGTTCCCCCCCAATTTCAACCTATAAAAGTTCTTTAATGAGTATTCGTATTTGAATCACATAGACACTAGTTTCCCTAGGGCATTTACCTAGGATAATTCTTAGGCAAGCCCATTTCCCATGTTACATAAATTATAGCCAAAGAGCTTTCTAAAGTTTTATTCTATGGTATCATATAATCTTAAAATGCTTTAGTTTTGCTTTATAAATATAGTTGCTATAAGTTTAGGAAAAAAATTTAAAGATATAGGCTGGTTTCATTGCAGATGCTTTATTATTAGTCAATCTAACCGTCTTGAAACAGATTTAACTTCACATCACAGTTCAATTATTTTGTGTATGCATGTATATGCATATATGTTTGAAAAGAATGAACTCACTGTTCAAAGTTTTATGGTTACTTTTATACAATGATTAGAAATTGTTCTCTAGAATAATTTCTAGTCTACTTGAATCATTTGATTCTGTTTACAGTATGTTTAGTACAATCACCGATATGCTCCTTTTGTGTGAAATCTATGCCAAATTGCTCTGCATCTGACAAGGTGCATTTTGTTATATAGAATTTAGCAACAGTGAAAAAATAGGAAGTTTGGAATGCTCGTTCCTGTCTAGACACCATTTGAATCGTGGGCACTTGTTGTGGCAAGATGTCACTATCTTGTCAGTAGGAACAAATGTTTGACACAACTGTTGCTTCATTAGAAAATAATATCCTTTAAAAATTAAGTCAAGAACTTGTTGAAATAACAAATTTATTTCATTTCCCACTGAACAATTATTAAATAGCACCAAATTTCTTAAAATTGTTTTGCTTTTGCATAATACGATTCTCTATTTTTATCTTATTTTAGTTTTTGGTACTAGGGATCAAACTCGGAAATTATACAGCCAAGATATACCCCTAGGCATTTTTTACTTTGAAATAAGGTCTCCCTAAGTTTCTGAGGTTTGTGCTAAGTTGCCGAGGCTGTTCTTGATCCTGTGATTCTCCTGTCTCAGCCTCCCAAATACTGAGATTATAGACATGCACCACAATGCCAGTTTCCTTTTTTTTTGATGTACTGGGGATTGAATCCAGGGGCATTCTACATCCGCAGTCCTATTTTTTATTCTTTATTTTGAAACAGTGTCCCACTAAGTTGTGGAGGGTCTCACTAAGTAGCTGAGCCTGGCCACGAACCTGGATCCTCCTGTTTCAGTCTCCCAAGTACTGGGATTATAAGTGCACGCCACCACTCCTGGCACTGAGTTTACTTCTTAAAAACCTTTTTCTCCTATGTATAAACTCTTCAAGAATCTTTTAAAAATATATATACTCTTTCCCAATAAGAGGTTTTATTCAAGAACTATGATTAAAGAAATTGTTGGGGAATTTTTTATAAGATATAATCTCCTAAGAACAATGTTTGACTTTTTTTTTTTTTTTTTTTTTTTTTGTGGCACTGGGGGTTGAACTCAGGGGCATTCTACCTCCGAGCTATACCCCCAAGCCTTATTTTTTATTCTTTATTTCGAAACCAAGTCTCACTAAGTTGCGGAGTGCCTCACTAGGTAGCTGAGGCTGGCCGTGAACCTGGATCCTCCGGTCTCAGCCTCCCAAATGCTGGGATTACAAGCGTGTGCCACCACACCAGGCTATGTTTGACTTTTTAAGTTTCTTGCTACACAGTCTACCAAATAAACTCAGCATGATAAATCAGTCTAGAACTTCTGACTAAATGGAATAACAATGACTCTCCTGCTTTATGCAACTGTACCCCAGACAAGATATATAACACATTGGACAACAGGACTATGATCCCTGAGATAACTAAAACAAAACAAAAGCAGCCCTCAGTTATACCAACTAGACTTTTACAGTTTCTAAACAAGTAAAAGGAGAGTTACCATAAGTGGAACTGAGTTATCTTGTAACTCAAAGATAATTGAGGAAATGGATGTAAGATTCTAGGGAGATCAAGGAAACTAGATTTTTGAGGGCAAAATAAGAAAGAAGTGACCTTAGAGAGAGATGACTGCATAGATCTGGGAGAATTCTAGCGTATTGTTTTGTGCTTGTAGAAAAGAAAACTACAAGAGACCAAGGAACGAAACACAAGAGTGAGTAGAAATAGTCCTGGAGCTCTCACAAGGCTGAGAACAGTTTAAGCTCACACCTGTCAGAGTTAAAGACTCCATAATACAGAGGACATCAGGAAGATTCTCAGAAGGACATTGACTTAATTTTGAAACTAACTTAAAGTAAAGATTTTTCAGGACTTGTCCTACTAAAACAACAACAAACGCCTGGAAAAAATTGACAGAATCTCAATTTATATGATTTTTCTTTCTGAAAAAAAAAAAGAGGCCACAAAAAAAAAATATATTCAATAAAATATAGCTAGAATTTTTTGAAAATGCTGGAAAGTATAAACTCACAGATGCAAAAGTACAAAGAACCCCAAGAAAAATAAAAGTAAAGAAACAACTTTAAGGAGTATCATATTGGAGAAAATACTGAAGTAAGTCAAGAAAAAAGAAACACTGCATTCAACTGAAGGAAGAAGGGAAGAAAGGAAGGAAGAAAGAAAAAAAGGAAGGAAGGAAGGGAATTATTATCATTAGATGTTAATTAAACCAGAGGACAATTGAAAGATATCTATATACCAGTATAAAAAAAAATCTGTCATCCTAGAATTTTTGAGAAAGTTAAATTTATGGAATTTTTTGAAAAAGTTAAATTTATGGAAGAAAGTCTATGTGCCTTTGGGAATGGTGATTAATTAAATCAAACATAAAACTGAAAACATAAAAATATTAATAAATTAGACTCATCAAGCTTTAGGAAATTAGTTTTCAAAAGATATTAGTTGCAAAATAATAAGCAAGCCTAAGACAGAGTAAAATCAATTTGCAATACAAAAATTTGATAAAGTATATATAACTAGAATATATTAAGAATCTTATAACTCAATAAAAATACTAACACAATTAAAATATTTTTAGTTTATTAGATATTTCAGTAATGAAATTGCATGAATAAAATTAAATGCATGAAAAGACGCTCAACATAACTAGTTATTAGGGAAATATAAACTTAAACCACAGTAAGATAGCACTACTTTTTCAGTAAAATGATTAAAATTCATAGGAAAATGAAGAGCAACTGGAACTGTCACTCATTGCTGGTGAAATGGCAAAGTATCATGGCAAATATGAAAAATAATGATTAATCATGCTATGTTTCTAAGATTAATTATGCTCTGTCCATATAACCCAGTAATTATTTTTGTAGGCTTATGAAATCATATATTCACAACAAATTGTTATTTAAATGTTTATTTATTCACAACAAATTGTTATTTAAATGTTTATGTAGCTTTACAAATAATAGCAAGGCCTTGATATAAAAATAAGATTTTAACTACATAGAAAATAATAATAAAACCATACTACAAACTACTACTGAGCAGTAAAAAGAATATACTACTGATGCAACAACATGGATGAAATACAAATATAGTCGTGGTATATTTCAGCCCATAGAAATGGTAAAGACAAGGAAACAAGAGTGAGAAAATAGGTGGCTTACAGTAAGTAATTATTCACAATTGAATAAATGCTTGATCCTCTTGTACATAAGTGATTTGATTTGAATGTGATACAGAAGACAGTGGTAGCTCATGATATGATTCAGAATTGGATTTTCTCACAGTATTCAAAAGGATTCTTTTGGGGGGTCAAAGATCTTATTTTTAAATAAAAATAATGGCTTTATTGAAATATAATTCATATATCATATAAACCCACTTAAAAGGAAGAATATAGTGGTTTTTAGTGTGTTCAGAGATACATGCAATCATCACCACAGACAAATTTATCACATTTTCTTCATGGTGAAAAGAAACCCCACCCTCTTTTGATATTACCTCCTAGTCTCCCCCACTCCATAGAATTATTGTGATGATTAAATGAGGTCTTAAATAAGAAGCACCTAAAGCAGCATTTGGGAAAGAGCAATCACTATATAAAAATTCTTGCTATCATCCTATTAAAGTTGAACAGATTTGCCTTTGAGAAAGCATGTTCAGCACAGAGCTTGTAGGATGTGGGAGTGGGTGCGATTACACATGAACACTTGGCAAGCACTTTCTACCATTCATAAAGGAAACAAGGAAAGCCTGAATGTTGCCATCTTCTCCAAATGCCTGGAATGCTCACCATCCCATTCCAATGTAGTGAGTTATCAGAATCCTATCAATTTTTATAGACCCATGTCAAAGTTTACATTTATTTTTTAGAAAGCTTAATTAGATCCACAAAATCTCAGCACAGTTTCTCCTTGGCTATATCATGTTTACCGGCTACCTCTCTTCTGGTGTTGAGATTTCTCTCATGTATAGTGTTAATGTATGTACCAATCTTTTCCCTCCAGTGGCATGAGTTTGCATAGTAATGGTCACATGTTAACACAGGAAAAAGTAAATGGCAGGCAAATATCATTTAAAAATTATTTGTTTTGGAAAAAATACCTATCAGAAAGCATTAGATTTCCCATACCTAATTAAAAACTGTCTTTTTCTTAAAAAGGGAGCATAAATGTTTCTGTTACTTATATAGATGTTTTGACTAAGTTCCCTTTAAAGGTCATTTTGGTAAAAAGCAAGTCTTCTAAAATTTAACTGGTAGATAGTCCTGTAAAAGGCAAAGTGAGTTCAAGATTTTATTTTTGGTTGAGCTCAGTGGTATATACCTGTAATTCCAGCTACTTGGGAGGCTAAGGCAGGAGAATCACAAGTTTGAGAGTAGCCTTGTCAAATTAGTCAGACCCTGTTCTCAAAATAAAAAAAATTTAAAAAGGGCTGGGGACATGACTCAGTAGTAGAGTACCCCTGGGAACTCAATATCCAGTACTTGAAAAAATAGTTTTTTTATCATAATTCTCATTTCATTAAATAGTAATTTTGGCACAAATATTTTTATTGTGATTGAATACACATAAAATAAAATTTACCATTTTAAGAATTTCAAAGTGTACAATCCTGTGGTATTTAGTATATTTATAATGTTGTGAAACTATCATTCTTATTTAGGTGCTTTTCATTACCTCAATAGGAAACCCCACATCCATTTATTACCCATTCCCTAGAAACCAGGAATTAGCTTTCTAGGTCTACGTATTTTCTTACTTGGGATATTTTATGTAAATAGAGTTGCATGACATGTAATACTTTTTGTCTCTTTACTTACTATAATGTTTTCAAGTTAATCCATGCTGTAGCCTGTGTTTGTACTTTTTATAGCTGACTAATAATCCTTATAGACCTTATGTCACATTTTGTTTATTTATTACTTTTAAACATTTAAGTTGTTTTCACCTTTTGGCTATTGTGAATAATTGTGTAATGAACATTTGGGTACAAGTATTTGTTTAAACTCTTGTTTTTACTTACTTGGGGTAGATATGGAGGAGTAGAATTACTGGGTGATATGTTAATTCTTTAACTTATTGAGCACAAATCTTTATAAAGAAGATGTACTTGTGTTAGTATTATGGTAAATGAAGTCAATATGTGTATAGATACATAGTTATATGTCTTCCATACAAATCTATTATTTACATATATGCATAAAATTTCCCGATAATAGGGACTAAGAAGTAAAGTTTTATATGATTCTTACCCTTAAAGAACGAAAAAAATCTATATATACAGGAGAGTTATAGAGAAATACAAGATGAGAGTGATTCAAAGGGAGAGGAGTAAAGAATGCTAATGTGTTTGGATTGAAAAAGGTAAAATCTATGAGGTATATAAAATTGGAAGACAGTTATATGATGACTAAATAACATACTTAGACCATTTAGTTGCCAAATTTCCAAAAATCCAGGACCTGGGCAAGTGAAAGTTGGATTACGTCAGAGCACAGAAGTAAGCTCTCAGAACTTGTCCTTACTGAACTTAGATTCAAACTGGCATCCTGCCTGGTATCCTCTGAAATTTGGAACTGGCCTTTCTGCATGCTGGTTTCCAACATGGAGCCATGCTTTTGTTAGGTCCCCACCCAGCTGGAAGCGCAGATGTAATAGAGGCCGAAAGATTCTTCTGAGACTAGCATGCCAGATTTCCTGGAGAATTCAGGAAAGCTATGTGAAAAGGCTTTCCAACTTATTGCAACTTTTGGTCTGTGCTGCTGCTGTTCCTTGTGCACCTGAGAGAGAAAATTACAGCAGACTATGTGGTTCCATTATGCTGCCAGGCTAGTAGAGTCTGAAACTCAGAAAGATGATTTGTGATTGATTTCAGTTAAATCTTTTGTTTCAATCTTGCACCCCAGAAGTACACATTAGCACCATTGGTTTAGTCAATGAAAAAAAGTACCTGAAACTGAGAAATATATATATATACACATATATATAAATATATATTAAAAATATATATAAATATATGAGCATGACATAGTTTATAGTACTGGATGTTCATGAAAGAGTGTAATGTCTACTGAAATTGCTATTGTGAAAATGTTTAAATATTTTGGCTTTACCACATTATTCCCTTCAGTTGTTTAATAATCATCAAAGAACAATAAAGAATTGTGTGAAAAAAATGCTGAAGAATTTCAAAGAGGGGGTCAGCATCTCTATGTTGATTTCTGAATACAAATTCTGACATGTATATTACTAATAGTTATATCAACAGGTATTTTGCATTTAGATAGATAGCATTAATATTACTTTTATACTTTCCTTTCTCTTGATAAAGAAAATATGTCTTCTTAATTTCTTTATCCCAAACTCTCCATAGATTTTAAACTTACTGGATGCATAAAGATGAATCATAGGTGAAGAAGTAAGGTATAATTTCTAAATTTATAAAGGTTCTCAGTGATGACTTCTAAAGTAGTTTCTAGCTAAACTGTTCTTTTCTTTCCAAACAACATGCTCTTCATAATAAGCTCACTCAGCACATTGATATTCGCTTTTCATCAGAATGATCAAAGGAGTGATTCAACTACCTCTTATTAAACCATGGGTTCCTTGTTTGATTTTGATGCTCTGTGTTTTTTTTTTTTTTCCAATGTGTTTTAATTTTCCCCTAATTAATGTTGCCTATATTTAAATGCATTACTCAGGGTTGCTTTTCCTCTGAACAAAATGAATAAAATATAAAATGACCTTTAATTTTTATAAAAAGGTTACTTTAAACAATATTTACTTCCATATAATTTATCACATCTAATTTAATTTTCTTTTGTTTCTTTGCACTGATAAAGTCACCCTAATGTTAGAAATTATTCTATCACTAAATCGGTAACAATATAAATTCATAATGACCATACCTGAACTGTGAGCAAATGATCATGGTGTTTTTTCTTAATATTTATACATATGTACATGATTTTCTTTGGGGAAGTAGAGTAGAAAGCAAACAACAGATCTGAATAATGTATCTTGAAAAAATTAAAATGCACTTATCTATTCTTGTTTTTTCTTATATCTTTGCTAAAAAAAGACTTGATTCATAATAAATGATTACGCTAAAAATTATTTTAAGATATTCTTTAAATAAATGATGACAAAATCGCTAAACATATCCTCAATTTAGCCAGAAAGAAAGGAGACACGAGCACACATGTATACACATATGCGCACACACATATGCACACACACACAGTTATAAAACTGTAGGTTAAGCCAGAGGAGATTTTAAAAATAGAAGTGAAAGGCAGTTCTCTTTTAAATTGCTGATCTTCTCATATATCTTGTTGCTATGTTAGTTGTTCTGCCTAGTAAGGAGGATCATTCTGACAGCTACAACTTGTTAGTGTTTCTTTATAAAATATGACTAGAAATATTATAGGATATTCTGATGATCTGTATGACATTTTAACAGTATTATTTATACAATACTGAAAGAATGAGGACACAGTAGTCACATGTTCTTTATTCACCAAAATTAGTCATCCTCAATTACCTCCACTGAGGCATCAAAGCCATTTCTCATTTGGCTTTGTTTAGGGAAGTAAAATCACTCACTCCTTTACCAAATGCCAAAAAACCCCGTGGGAAATAGGAGGGTGAGACTAGGTAATGGTAGTAATTGACAAAGGAGATAGCAGCTTAATAAGATAGTTATTACTTATGTGATATATAAATGTGTTAATATTACATACTAGTTAGAAACACTCCTCCATTTTTAACACAGGTTCCAAATAACATTGTAAGATATTACATTTATTTACTGTCCATGTTTTGTTTAGGAGCAATACTTTTTGAAGTTTGTTGCTGAAAGAATAAAATGTGATGTCTATTACCAGCCTAATGCAAGTTAATAAACAAGGTAGAGCAAGTGTTAATAAACCTTTTGATAACCATTCTGTTTACTCTTATAGGGACATTGTTAGTTACCTAAGTTCTCCTTATCTTTTCTTTTTGAGATACTGGGGATTGAACCCAGGGTCACTCTACTTCTGAGATATATCTCTGTTTTGAAATAGTGTCTTAATAGGTTTCTGAGAGTCTCATTAAATTCCTGAGGCTGGCCTTGAACCTACTATCCTCCTCCTGTCTCAGCCTCCTGAATATTGGGATTATAGGCATGTGTTGTCACACCAAGCCTCCTTATCATTTTTAATATTGCTATTGGTATATATGATTTTGTTGTCTCTAAAGTCTGGCTTCACTTGCAGTTTCTTTACTCACAACCTTTAACTCTTATTAATTCAGCAAATGTTTCTCCAAAGTTTCCTATTGGTCCAGATAGTAAGAGTCAACTATATATATGATAAACAAGTTCCTGACCACATGAGCTGAAAAGGCTAAAGGCAGGGAATAGCAACTGAAATGTAGAATATAAGATGCAGCATCAAAAAATATTTAAAATGGCCTTTCTTTTGTTTTGAAGGGCCAGTGTGTACATAAGAAGCCCTCTGGAGCGAGACACACCCTGCTCATGGACTTGAGCCTAACCTAGGAGTAATTTGCTTTGGAAATTTGTTTTCAGATGTGACTCAAACATGTGATGGATTTATTTTTTAAAACTTTCACTGAAAGTGTATAAGTCCTAACTTTATTTGCTTTCAGATAGCAGTTGAGTATTTCAGAGTCTATGGGTTAGGGAAAACCAAGTTTTAAACTATCCCAAGTTGTTAGACTTGATCAAATGCTTTGGAAAGATAGCATAATAGAAGAAAGCCAATTGAAAAGTTGTAAACCTATTATCATTTTTATTTGAATGCTAGTTCATGGTTTGAAATTAGTATGAAAAAAATAATAACCCCGGATTAAACCTTAGAGAAGCACTGTTGTGTTGCTAAAATACTACCAAAGTGAGGAGGCTTCGTAAACTCTACACAAATAGGTTAAAATAGGTCTATTTTTAAAAGCCGTATATGTAGTAAAAATATAATTTATTTTACAATATGTACTGCTTTAAACTCTTTAACTAGATTTTTATTAGTTTAATGTGGAGAAAAATACTGAGTAGAAAAAGTGCATCCCCATTAAATGTTCTAGGAGAACTGAAGGAAAGAATTATTAGAAAGGATTTCCTTTCTATGTAGTCACAAGCAGAAAGACTGGACTACCTTAGTTCACCATGTAATTACAATGGGTTTGTGTGCAGGAGAGGGGAGGTGAATGGAGAGGGGAAGAAATGACAAGGCCATGTTCTCACAAACCTTTCCACATTTCCTACAAGACTCTCCATTTAAATATGCTTTTTCAACTGCTCCTAAGAGAAATCTTGTCTTGTCAAGAAAGGTAATGTCCTATTGATGTAAATGTTCAGCTACTCACAGAATCTGCTGATCGGGTAATTAGGAACAAGGATACTGGTTAGACAAGCACTATTTCTGTTACCCTCTTCCTAAGAGATATCAAGATAATTGCTTTTTGTGCTTCAGTAATATTCTATGCATAATATTTCCCATGCTACATTATTTTATAATTGCCTATTTCTGTATGTATCTCTCTGCTTGAGGTAAGGGACTCTATTTGCCTTTCTATCCCCAGAACCTATCTCAGGTACTGGCAGAAAGTTGACACACAATCAATGTTTACTCAATAAATGAGTACGTTTACTGGAAAGGTCAGGCTTCTCTATGAATCTTCAAGTTACAATATTCTTTCTAAATACGTCTTAAATAGAATTTTCACATTAAAGAGCAAAAATTAATTATTAACTATTTGACTAAGGTATAAGGCATTTGGATGACACAAATCTAAAGGAATCAGCAATATTCGTGCTTTTGTTGAAATTCAATCAACCCTTTAAAGATTTCATATTATGGTCTCAAATGTGAAAATGATGAGTAGAAGATTATCAAACCCATCAGACTGGACAGAGCAATTTGTCAGCACCTTCACCCATGCCCATGGCCTGGAGATCTTTGAAGGTAAGCAGCGCCTTCATCATTCTGGCATTCTATTTTAGTCTTAAGTCTACATCAGAAGTCTGCCAGGGCTCAGCACTGATAACAAAGCACTATCGCTTTTCAAAGTGACAGAGCACAGTGACATATCAACACTAGAACTTAAACGGAAAGCCCCTTCTAATTTAACTGGGAATCTGTAGAAGTTGTATTCAGCCCGACACACTTGTTTTCAATTAAAACTTTCTTGTAGCAAGAGAAAAGTTTGGCATATCCTTTCCTTTTTAGAGGCACCTATGAAATCCAGTGTAAAGGACAATTCAGGGTAGAGAAGGCCTAGGGACATCTAAGTACAGATAAGACCTTTTCATAATTACTTGTAGCTACTATGGCTCAAATAAAGTTTTACTTATAAATTCATGTTGCTGGAAGGATTCTTGCTCTCATTTCCACTGTTCTTTAAGGAATTTTTTTTTTTGGTATCGTGTTTAAGGCAGCAAAGGAGTCATGTTTTATCAAGTATTGCATATCTAATGTGTGCCAGACACTATTTTTATGGGGTTGGAGGGCTCTTGTCTATGATAGGTCATGTAATTCCTACTTAGACAAATGATATGATAAGATTTTTTTTCCCTGAGAAATAAATTTATGAGCAAAGGAGTAAATCCTGTGGAGTCACACTCCAAGTAAGTGGTATAGCTGTACTTTGAATGTACACTCATGTCCTGTTAGCCTTGTATATTATCTATAGTATTGTTAGCATTTTTAAGTAGGGAATTATAGGTAACATCAGCACACCTTTACTATTACATATTCCTTATTTGTTAATTTAATGGCATTTTCAGTGTTGTATTTTTATTATTAGAGATTACCTGAGGCATAATTATCCCATGGTTTTCCTTATCCCTGAAACCAATTTGGAACACTTTAGCAAATCACACTTTGAACATAGACGTATGGTATTTCCTGGAATCTGTTTATGAAAAGTACAATTTGGTGCTAATGCATAGCTTGAAAAAATTATCATCGAACTGAATGTAGCAATAGGGTTAAGGGCATTTATATGACTTGATACAATCTTTATGAATCCCTAAGACATATTTTTCTCAAACCTCAATGGAAAAAAAAATACTTTCTCAAATAATTGATATTTAAAAACTATATATCACATAAGTACCACAAAATGTATAACTACATTTTCATGTTTCTTATTTTAGCTACTAATAATCTCAGAGTCAAGTTTACTTTCCATCTCTGTGACCTTCTGGAATTGTTTTCATATTTAACTTTAGGTTGATTTTAATCACTTCTGTTCTTTCCCTGTCTCTTTATCCTTTAACCTCGTTTACTCTATATTATTCTGTGTATTTTTATAATTACCTCTGCTACTTTTGGGAATGGGATGAGCTATCCAATAACTGAACAGAATTTGGACTGAGTTACAGAAAGGTTGTGGGTAAGGTTTCACGGTATTCTTTCTATACTATTAGATCATAATCAGAGCATCTTTCAAAGTATTTCCTCACATTTTATGTTGGATTTCAAAAATTGCTAAAGTACAACATTTTTTTTTCAGATTGCTAGCGGTGAAAAGAATAGACTACCCTACTTCAGGGTATAAAAGCCTTCACTACTACTGATAAAGAATAATTTTAGTCACACACATGAGCACAGCACCAGTTAAAATTTTGGAAGAAGTATTTCCCTTTAGGGACAACACAAGTTTCTGGTAATTTATCTCTGAGACAACCACTAAGTACAAGAGTATATATATATATATATATATATATATATATATATTTATATTTATATTTATATTTATATTTATATGTTTATTTATTTATATATTTAGTGTAGATTATGCTTTTCCCTTGATACTTGGAGCACATTTTTCTTCAAGAAAATATTTTATTGAATTGGCTCTATATCAAATACTGTCTTCTTTAAAATGGCATGAGTCATTCTGCCATCATTTGATTGATCAAAACTTGGACCAAAGAAGGGCAGCCATATGGACCCAACTCAGGGATGCTATGCTACAAACTGGAGAGTCTGGTATCAGCAGATGCCAAGAAGCAGAATGCATAGTGATATATGAATTAATGCAGACAGACAGGAATAAAAATATTGATGCATCTTAAAATTGATATTGATTTATGTACCAGTGAATAGTTCCAGAATTACTTTCATTTCTTGATAAATCCTCTAAATAAAGAATATTTTAAACATCTTTATTTAAAAACAGTAATCTAAAATCAAATGTACATTTAAATTAATATTCTTAATTTTTTTATTTTGAAACACTGTAATAAGACTGGCATCAGAACTATCATATGAGTCTGTAATTCAGTCACTCAGCAAATTATTTACTGAGTGCTTTCTAGTGCCAGATACTTATCTAGGTTATAATGATAGAGTAGTATGTAAGACAGCCATGTTACTATGATGAAGCATATAATAAATACAGAATGTAAGCATATACTAAAAATGAAATATAGAATGTTAATTTCAAGTAAATACTATAAAGAAAACAATGCAGGGCAATGTAATAAAATTATAGATGGAGGCAGAGGAAGTATTACACAAGGCAGCTAATAAAAATTCACATATTTCTAGAGACCTAGATGGAGAGAAATCAGTTATGAGATGATATGGGGAGAGAATACCCTCTGCAAGATCATCAGCAGGTACAAATCCCCATAAATGGGATAAACTTGCAATGTCTGAATCAGAAGGAAAACTCTGTGGCTTGAGCATCAAGACTAGAAGGGGAGGGGAGGTGGATAAGAGAAAATGCAACTGAACAAGATGGGAAGCTTGCTGCAAACAACTTGTCTCTTAGCCCAGCAATACTTAACTTTTCTAGACCTCATGTTTTTCTAAGTCATGAGTTGATCTGTGGGATCCCTCCAGCTCTAAAACACCCTGCTAAAATAATTCCTAGTTTTAGTTACTTTTGGCAATTCATTCACAATAAACTATTCAAGCCTTTGGAAATAGACCTTCACTAAAAGGATTAAATCATCTGTGTTACTAATGCACTGTATTTTTAAAGCACCAGATAAAGATGTACTTACAAAATTAGTTCTCCCAAAGTATTCACTGCCATTAACTGGGAGTGTTGTCCATACATATTAAGTGCTAGGCACTGTCTTTGGTCTTGAGGGTATACTGTGGGGTACAGAGGCATGATTTCTATCTCATGGAAATCATGGTCTACTATGTGTGTGTATGCAGAGGAGTGAGGGGAGGGTTAGAGATGAGTTAATAGGCAAGTGCAAAGTAAAGTGAAAATGTCTGTGTTGGAGAAAGCAATGAGAGAAATAGGAGCATCAAAGAATGTTGTCTAGCATATGTTTACTAGAGACAATCCAGAAGACGATCCAGGGAAGATAAAAAGAGACTTAAGGTATTTTCACAGAGTATAAACAAAATAGGAATGTTGATAAGAAAATGTCACATTTGCTTATTCATATTATATTAAGATGAATTTGTAGACTAGTAATAGGAAGTTGAAATAAGTTTCATATCTTGACTTCTATTTCTTTTGTACCATCAGTAAATGGTATCATCTACTTAGGCTAAGGGAAAAAGTTATGGGGACCTACAGTACTAAGTATAGGTAAGAAAACATGAAATATAAAGAATGGGCACTTTTAGTTTCAAAATGTTGTGGCAGAGACTTTTGTTCCAATTCTAGTCCTGAGAACAATATTGAATCTACAGAATCATTTTTTCTTCTCATTTGTATCTGATCAAATGGCTAAATATACATGCTAAATTTAAGGAACTAAATAAAAAATGATATTCTTGTTTAGGTGGCAGTATACCCTGAGTTTCTTTCAGTACTTGCTGAGGAACAGGAGGAGGAGAAATCTGAACTTGATTTCAGGGAATAAAAAAAAAATGATATGGCAACCCCCAAATGAACCAACTTTCCTAAGCTAGAATGTGACATTCTTTGGATAAGGCCAAGTTAGAACTGTCATAAAAGCAGAAAACTACTTGCACATTGGAGTTTCTTTTTGGAACACTCCCTATTAGTACCCACCTGCTACTATGTAAGAAAATTGAGTTCTTACTGGTAGATTAAGAGGTCATAGAAAGGGAACTCTGGAAGATGAAACATCATGAATAGAGAAGCCACATATAAAAATACAAAGATGTATGATTACAATGTACCAATTAATAAAAAATAAATAAGTAAATAAATAAAAATAAAAATACAGAAATATATCCAGGCCACAGAAATAGGAGAGAGGCCATCTGGAACTTCCAGCCCAACTCTACAACTAGCTGAATTCAGCCACATGAATGATCCCAAAATCGTCGTATGGAGCAAAACTGCCTCTCCAAACTGAATCATGATAAACGTTAATGCTTAAGCTACTGTTTGGGGAAATTTTGTTACATGGGCATATAAAACTGCATGGAATTCATGATGAATTATAACCTGAAGGAAGCTCTTAACAAGTCTGAATTTAGCCACACAAGGACAATCATAAAGTACATTAGAATGGAAGAGTCTTGGCCCCATGGGCAAAATAGAAGAGCTAAGGAAGTTCTGCTTGAGGTGCTTGAGGTGGCATAATCTTCAAATGTAAGTCAGTAGCCTGGCTAAGACATGGTGGTAGGCCTGGAATGGTGAAGCAATAACTATGATGTATATTGGACTTTCACTGAATGGCTAAAGTTGGGACAGAGAAGTATGTTCAAAAGAAGAAAAATCTAAAATCCATGGCCTAAGATTCTACAGAAGTAGCTAGAGTAATAAGAGTGAAGTAAAAATGGGGTGAGGTGGTACATGCCTGTAATCCCAGTACTTGGGAGACAGAGACAGGAGTATTATAGGTCCAAGACTAGCCTTAGCAATTTACTGAAAGTCTTAGCAACCTAGTGAGACCCTGTTTCAAAAGAAAAAAATAAAAAGAGCCAGGGTTAGGGGATAGCTTGGAGGTAGAAAGTACCTGAGTTTAATCTCCATAAACACACACACAAACACACACACACACACACACACACAAACACACACACACACACACAAACACACACACACACACACACACACACACACACACACACATGTAAAGCAAACTCAGAGTAAGGCAAAGCAAGAAAATAATCAAGACAAGAGCAGAGGTCAACAAAATAGAAAAGATACAAAAGAAAAGAAAAAACAAAGCTATAGGTTGGTTCTTTGAAAATATCAAGAAAAATAATAAATTCTATGTTTTTCTAATTAAGAGACTTCTAATTTCTAATGATTAACAAAGAGGAGTAACTGGAAATAGAAAATAGTAAAGGTTGTACTCCTAGAAACATAAAATTGGAAAAATATTTTGAGGAACTGCCTGTCACTTTTTTACTAACCTAACTGCAACATACTAAACATTTTTCAATAATTTAAGCAATTCCCTAATAGATATTTACCTCTGGTACAGGAAAACATTTATCTACAATGTACTTGTATAAGAATATTCATAACAATAAAAAATAATTTAAATGTTTACAAGAAAGTTATGTTAAGTTCATGTAGTGAAATACTCACCAATAAAAAGAAATAGAATTACTGATAAACATGACATCATGAATGAAGTGTAAAAACGTTATATGAAACAGAAGAACTCATACACAAAAGGATATTTTAGGACTCCATATACATGAATTAAGGAGTGGGCACAACTAATGATGGGAACAGTAGAAAAATTATCACTGGTGGGTAACAAAGTTATAAAATTCATTGAAAAGTTGAATAAAAAAATTCCTAAAAGGATGCTGATGGTTCCTTAAGATATTTTTCTTAATGGGGTGATTAATTTAAAAGGTATATACAAGTGCCAAATTCACTGGACTCAATATCATTATATCATATCAATATTATAATATTTAATATTACTGTACTTTATTTTATATAAATCATGTCATAGTAAAGATTACCTGAATCTCAGAACACTTAATTGATATAAGATTTACCTATTTTCCCCAATAGATTGAGTGATATATATTTAATGATGAAAAACAGAAATAAAAATTATTTGCTTAGAATTTTGCAAGGTCCAGAGCACATCTTGTATAACAGATACAGCCAAGATGAAAATTATAGGTTTGAGTATTATAGAAAGGAAACAATAGCAAAAAGAATTAAAAAAAATTCATTTTTGTGCTGGGTTACATCTTGGTAATCCAGTTCTTACTATAATATGGAACACTTTATTTTTCTAAAAGCTTATTACCTTAAAACATTAAAGTAATTGCTTTAATGGAATCAGAAAAATATGTGCTTAACTATTTTAAAAACAATTTGTGTTTATTAAATGTCTATTATCAGAAGCTACCATTTTCCAAAGCTTTTAATACAAAATTTGCTTTGAGTCCAAATTTTATCAGGCAACTGTCAGATTAAAATTCTTCTACCTTCAATTTTGCAAGCTATTCCAAATTTTACAAAACTAGACTTAATCTGTTCTCTTTTAGGAAATACATCTAAGCTACTGGCCATATCTCTGTGATATACTTTAAAATAACCTTGGTTTGAATCAAGCTTAAGGATAAATAGTGAGTATTTAAACAGCTTGTTTAATACTAAACTTTTCCCTGTAAAACAGTACTTCAATTTATTTATACCTGTTTATTTAAATATTTTACTGCAATTTTTATCAGAATCAAATTTGTGAAAAGTAACTGTAATTAATCATTTATAATATTAATTTAGTTTTATTAATATTATAATCAATTTAATAATTAAATATTTGTTTTTATTTAAGTTTACTTATCTAAGAATACATTTTAATCAATGAGGGTTTCCAAAATGACTACTCTGCATAAATTTACAAATCAGACCTAATTTTCATATGTTAGTTATGTAGGACATGTATTTCTTTTCTTAAGATTTACATATTTAATTAAGAAATATTTCTTTCAAAATATTGTCTCTTGAAGGTTTATGGACTTAAATCAGTGCTGCCTAACTCTTTTGAGAACTACTTTTTAAGTTGTTTTTATATCTATTTTGAGAATGGAGGTCAAAGAATAGTTATGGGAGAGTTGTGAGCTAAATGGCAATTCTACAGGTCAAAGTAGAAAGAGAATTGTATTTCTAATCATCTTCAGTGAAGACACCTTTATAAGCATCTACATCTTTGAAGAGAGACTACAGAACAAAAGAATGTAGGGGTAGAACTCCTCTGCTCTAATATGAAAGCTACTCTATACCAATCCTAAGAAATTCTAAACTCCAGGCTCACAAAATTATGCTAGCAACCAAGAAATTAAGTGACAGCTAAAATTAAATAATTATTAAAATAATATTAACATATGATGTTCTGTCAAAATCATAGCATTCACAATAACAAACACATAATAAAAATCACTAGATTTACATAAAAACAGGATCATTCTGGCTGCATTAAGAATAAAAAACAATCAATAAAATATGCACCTTGGAATTGTCAGATGGGGACTTTAAAGCAGACATCGAAAATGCAATCAATAATATTTTTTAACAAACATACATTTAACAAGTAGATAGGGGGCTCTCAAAGAAATGCCTATAAATATAATAAAAAATATTAAGTATTTAAACATGGCAGAATAGAAGAAGGAAGCATGTTTCTGTTGTGCTGAGAATAAAATTCAACTATCAGGAAGACTGCTTCCTGGGAAGAGAAAAAAAGCAACCAAAACTCAAAAGAAGAAAGAAAATTGAAACACAGTTGAATCAGAAGAAGTACAAGGAGCAGAGGACTCTAAAGTGTTCTGAATGTCTCTTGTGGTGAGCCGAGAGTTTAAATGAGAGCCATTGTGGCAATTCAGTGTCAGAGCTGGCAGTTGCTAAACTCTGGCAGTTCTCAGAGATGAACTCCAATAAAGAAGCTAAATCCTGTCAAACCAGTGATTGAAGAGAACCAAAACAAAAAGTAAGCCCATTCTTCTCTCTACAGTCAAATCCATCAAGACCTTGAATCCCTAGACTACCCAGCCAAAGCATCAGCAAACTCCTGTGGTTGCAGCTGAACACATCAGGACTGAGAAACATCAAACCCTTCCTGCAGGGACCCAAGTGGCTACAACTGGGCTGGTCAAGACTGTGAGTTTACCAATTGTCCCAGCAGGAGCCTGTGGTAGCTGCAGGAACTCCCATGGCAACAACCATACCTATGGGGTCTGTGAGTTGGCCAAACATCCCGGCAGAGATGGGAGTGGGGGTATAGTCAGACACAACAGAAACTAGAATTAATAGATAGCCCCTAGGGACACTTGTATGGGACACTGGGTACCAAAGAACTTGCCCCACCCCTGTAAGATCTCCAGCCATCACCACCTAAACACCAGCAGTGGTAAAATAACTCAGCCAATTGAGCTGCAAGCTCATAATTCTATGAAATTTTGCCTGGTAGAGTTTAGGCACCAAGAGTACCAATGCCAGTAGTTGGCAAGATCTCACCTGATCACAGTTGCAGAGAAGTGTCCCTGGGGCTAAATAATTCAGCAACCCATGCCCCAGGCACAGAATCATATATTCTCTCCCTTGGCTGAGTTTGGGCTTCACAAGCAGGGAGGCCAGGGGCCAGAGAATTTCATTGCTGTAAAAATGGCAGAGGTGTCCATTGGACAATTTAACTCAAATAAAAATTCTGTGGGCTAGGATTGCTACAATATATTGGCAAACAGAGTTTGAGCCTGGTGAGTACAAAAGACCATAGCTGATAGGATGTCATGTGATCACAACCAGTACAGAAGCAGTGGTGTCTCTGGGGCATTAAAGCTCATCCAGACAGGTTGCAGGCTCAGAATATCATAATCTCTGGCTCAGCTGAGTTTGGAGCTGGTGACCACAGAGGCAAAAGACCATCAGTCTGCAGGGTTTAACATGATCATGTGATTGGAACCAGCAGAGCAACAGTGGTATCTCTGGGACATTAAAGGTCATCCAGCTGGGCCATAGGCTCAAATATTATAATATCTGACCCTGTTGAGATTGGATGAAGACAACATGAAGGCCAACAGCCAATCAAAGAGTGTTCTTTGCCTGCACTGGCTAATAATTACACCTATTAAAGAGACAAATTTATTGAGACAAACATATACCACAAGAATAGGATTTATTATTCAGGGACAATAAATAGAAATAGGATTCCCATACCAAAAAGAAGAGGATGCCAACATAACAGAGATGCAAACCTATGAATTCTGAAAATATCAGAACAAAGACCAGCAAGGAAAGAATAAACTTTAGCAACTCCACAACAATGGATATCACCAATACAGAGTTGAGAGGACATAAGGAGAATTTTGAGTTTCAATATTATCCAAGGCCTCAGAAATAAAATAAAATCACAGAAACTGTATAGGATATGAAACAACATATCAATAAAGAAATTGAGGGTCTAAATAAGAATCAAAAAGAGGCTCTAGCCAGGACTAGTGGTGCACACTTATAATCCTATTACTTGGGAGACTGAGACAAGATTGCAGGTTTAAGGACAGCCTCAGCAAATTGTCAGACACTCATTAACCGAGAAAGACCCTATTTCAAAATAAAAATAAATAGAGGTGGGGGTGTATCTCAGAGGTAGAATGCCCCTGGTTTCAATCCCCAGTGCTACAAGAAAATAATAAATGAGATAAAATCTTTAATAGAAACGATCACTGGCAGAATAGACCACATGACCACTTGGAAATGTAAACTAGAGTCTTACTCTTAGAAGACAGCTCAATCAAAACTGACCAGTCAACAATATAGAGAAGATAATGTGTCAACATGACCAGAATATTCAAGAAATTTGATAAAATATAAAAGGACCCAACTCTAGGATAATTGTCATAGAAGAAGGTTTAATAGCACAAATTAAGGAAATTAGAACTATCTTAAGAGAAATAAGATCAGATTACTCCCTGACCACAGAAAAAGTGATGGCCATTTACATACAGGAGATATTAAAAATCACAATAAAACAAGATCAAAGAACTTCTCCATGCCACATAATAATCAAAACAACATAGAGGCCCAGTAGTGAATGCTAAGGGCATTGGGAGCAGAAGGATTGGTGCCATTCAAGGACAAAACAATAAGAATCACTATAGACTTCTCATTCTATATCATGAAAGCCAGGAAGACTTGGTATAATATTCTCCAAAATCTGAAAGAAAATAACTTCCAACCAAGACTGCTATATTCAGGAAGATATCTTATAAAATTATAGGAGAAATAAAAAACTTCCTAGACAAGCAGAAACTAAAAGAATTCATAACAAGCTATAACTAGAGAAAATACTTTAAAAAATAAAACACAAAGAAGAAACACAAAATAAATACCAGAACCAGAGAAGGGACAAATTCTACAACACAAGCAACTAAGCAAAGGAGAAATAATACTATATCAAACAGAAAATATAACTAAAAATTATAGGAAATAAAACAACCTCTCAATAATAACATTGAATATTAACAATCTAAATTCACAAATAAGAAGGCATAAACTGGTAACATGGATTAAATAACATAATCCAACAATATACTATTTGCATGAAATTCACTTCACAGGCAAAGTTATTCATGGGTTAAAAGTGAAAGGATGGAAAATATATTCCATGCAAATGGAGACCCAAAACAAGCAGGAATAATAACTCTCATATCTTACAAAGGAGATTTTAAGCTAAAACGTATCATAAAAGAAAAAACAGGTCATTTCTTATTACTAAAAGGAACAATCCAACAAGAATATATAATTATATTAAAAATTATGCCGTGAATGTGGGCACACTCATTTTTATAAAAGAAATTCTATGAGACATTAAGACTCAGACCACAACACAAAAGTAGAAGACTTCAACACATCTTTCACATCACTAGATTGATGTTCAAGAAAAGATCAGTAAAGATTTTTCAAACCTAAAAAATACTATAAAGCAAATGGATCTTGTAGACATATACAGAATATTTCACCCAACAACAGCTGAATACACATTCTTCTCAGCTGCTCATGGAAGCTTTTCCAAAATAGATCAAATTCTTGAGCACAAAGTAAGTGGGAGTAAATTTAAAAAATGTCACCTTACTTCTTTGATTTTTTTTTTTTTTACTCAGCCATAAAGAAGAATAAAATCATGTCATTTGCAGGGAAATGGATAAAACTGGAAAACATTATGCTACCTGAGATTAGTCAGTCACAAAAAGTAAAAAATTGTATGCTTTCCCTAATATGTGGAAACTAGGAAGAAAGTTTGACATAAGAGGAACTCTAGATGAAGGAGAAACCTTAGATGAGCAAAGAAGGTGACTTAACTGAAGGTGATGGGGTGGGGAGGGAAACACCCTAATGCACATGATGTACTTTCACAAACATATAAAAGTCAATAACTAATCTGAACTTGAGAAGGAGGGAGGAGGAGGAAGTGGGGCAGGAATTGGGGAAGGGTTAAATGAGAAATGTGTGCATTTATGTCTTTACCTAACAAAGATGTGTGATTACAATGTACCAATAAAAATAAAATATTAAAAAAGTCACCTTAATATCAAAACTGAATAAAGATACCTTAAAAACAATAAAGATGAATACCCTTGATGAACCCAGATGCAAAAATTCTAATCAAACTAATAGTTTGGGGTGGGGGCTGGTGAGAACCAATGAAACACTTTAACTGAAGTTATGTACATATGTCAAATTACTAATGCCAATCTTAATAACATGTATGGAGACTGTAAGTAGTGTGAAGCTCATCAAATACTAAACAATATCTGGATGGAATACTATGATGCACCAATAGAAGTATATTTAAAGAAAAAAACTGAAGACAAGAAATCTAAATTAAGAATTTTCTTTTTTTTTAATTTTTTTAATTTTTTTTAGCATGGATTTTTATACATTTCTTGGGTACAACAGGGTTAATCACACATTTTTGTTGGGTACAAGCTAGTACAGGTAAAGACATCTATGCACATATTTCTCATTAACCCTTCCCCAATTCCCACCCATCCTCCCCCTATCTCCTAGTCAGTTTAGTGATTGACTTTGATGTGATCTTGTAAGTACATCATGCTCATTAGGGTGTCCCCCCTCCTCCCATTACCTTCCATTAAGTCAAATTTTTTGTTTACCTAAGGATTCTCCTTCACCTGGAGTCCCTCTTATG